>PVJN01052507.1:0-14073 GCA_004026805.1 Lasiurus borealis | reverse complement strand
GGGGGAGGAGGAGGGCTTCCTTTGTTTGGGAGTTCAAATATTTAGGTTTGGCCTGCTTGTAGTGGCCACACCTATTCTGGCCAATTATTTGTTTCCAGGTGTGACTGATGGGCAAGCACCTTCCTAAGTCACTCAGACCTTACTGGGCATGTGTCTAAATGACCTTTGTCTAGTCCCTTCCTCATCCATCAGTGTGGAACAGCCTTAGAGAATGCTAAATGCAGTTTTTCGGCAAAGCTGTATAAACGGCATGCCTGTGTCATATAGCATTTCTTTTCCTCCTTTTCTGTTAAATAGTAACCAGGTCATTACACCAGCATCAGGAAAACAAGCTAAGCTAGCCTGATACTGGATTTGGATTGTGCAATTATGGAACGAAACTGTAGGTAAAAGCTTTCATCCTACCTCTGCTAGAGACACAGCTGGACTGCCTCCACCGTGGGATGGAGGAAAAGGGGACCTTGGAATTAATTCCACGCAAAGAAATGTGACTCATTCTCCCATGGGAGTCTCAGAAAATTCGTCTTCCTGTGACATCACAAGAGGCCTGCTTCCACCGCAGCAGGGGGGGTAGGCGTGAGGAGCTCCCCACTGATAACAAACATGCAATGGCTTCCACCAGATAGAAGAGGCGGGTCCTGCCCCTTCGCCAGGTCATGTCAGTGCTCCTGCCTGCCTGTGGGTGTCTGAACGCTGACGTCTCCCTTGAACTAGTTTTTACATTTTACTGGTTTCCTCATGAATGAGCTACATCAAATACTTGACGTATATCCAATTGATATTTGTATGAAAATTATATTTTCTTTCTTTTTAAAAACAGCCCAGCCTCTGTGGCTTAGGGGTTGAGCGTTGAAATATGAACCAGGAGGTCACAGCTTGATTTCCGTTCAAGGAACATGCCCAGGTTGTGAGCATGTAGGAGACAGCAGGTCAATGATTTTTTCTCATCATTGATGTTTCTCTTTACCTCTCTCCCCTTCCTCTCTCTGAAATAAAAACAAAAACAAAAACAAAACACACAAAAAAACCCTTAAGAACTGGTTAGGCTTAAGAGCTTACATTCTTTTTAACAAAGAATGATACATTGTGGGGAAGTGTCTACACAAAGAATAAAAGGTTTACCCACTAGGGGCAGGGAATTGTGGGAAGGCGGATATGTGGAAAAATTAATGGAAGATAGGAGTTCATTCTAAGGTTTGTTTATGTGGACTCATCTTAGTGCTAACTTTCTGTCTCATGCTGCAGAGGGAGGTGGCACAAATTCACAAAGGGAAATTCATGTTACCTTAAAAAAAAAATGTATGCCCTACTTGCATCTGAAAGCGAAAGAGCAAAGAGTACCTTGTGTGTCTGCTATTTCTTAATTGCCTTCAGCTAAAAATAATCCTCATGCAAAAGCAACATATTTGGGGTCAGCGTATTGTGATCCTCTTCACTGACGTCACTTCGGCTGCTTTATTTGTACCTGCTTCCTAATGTCAGTAGAATATTGAAATTATTTTTCTTAATAAAATCCCTGAAGATCCCCTTTAAAGCTGTCAGAGCTAAGTCTAATTTGCTGCATGGCTGAGTTGCCTCCCTTTACTCTCTCATCACAGCTAGATATTGCTTTTTAAAAGTTTATTTATGACTGAAAAAGAAAAAAGAAAGCAATATCTACTTGCCATTAGGGATCCCCAGATGATAACCTAGATTAGATCAGAACTGTTGTTTAGTCAAAATAATGAAAGTTATAACTGACTCAATTTCCAAAGGACTTGGAGAATAATATAAGAACCAGCTCTTTCATTTTTGACATATGCATGTGGTGGTTTTAACCTGTAGGTGCTTAACCACTAGTCTGTTTTGAGCCTCCATGTACTAATATGGGGTGAGCTCTAATATGTTAACTGAAAAAAAAAAGGCAAGGTGCAGAGCAGGATCTGCAATATGCTGCCTTATGTGTAAAAAAGGGAGGGAAATAAGAATCTGTATTAGAATTTGCTTGCATATGATAACAAAGCATTCGGAAGAATATGTTTTAAAATGAAGAGGATTCTGATGGGAGCAACACTGGGATTTGGGAGACAAAGATAGAAAAAAGATTTTTAGCTTGTACACCATTTTAGGTTTTCTGCATTTTGAACCTTGTGATTATATTATTTTTTAAAAAACTAAACATTTTTCAAAAACCTAAACAATTTTTAACTACAATATAGCCCATCAGGGTTTTCTTAAGTTTCAATTTTAACATGTTAGGGAAACAAAATAAACATTGAAATAAAATGTGTGTCTATGTTTGCAGGTGCCGTGTGTGAAGAATGATGCACCAGAAAAACAGCTCGAGAAGGCTGTATGCGCCGAACAGATGACTCCTAACACTGACAGCACAGTTACTATTGAGCAATAGCAATACTATGTATAACCTCTAATTAGAGAAGAAAAGAGGGTGTGGGAGGGACAGAGAAGAGAGAGAAAAGCAAATGGGGCAAAATATTTAAGACTAGAGACTCTAGTAAAGCGTATATGGGTGTTATCCTTACTGTAATTTTCCTGTAAGTTCAGTTTTTAAGGTAAAAGCTTTTAAAAAGTATGTTTATGACTGAAAAAAAAGCAATATCCACTACTTAGTTAAGAACTTAGATGCCAAATATGTATGACAAAAATCAGTGCTTTCCAAATAGCTGTTCTTTGTTTCTTCTGAAAGTAATATAGCCCTGATTTTGGTGGGGGACAAATCCTGCCATCATTTTTTTTGTTTTTAATAATGTTTATTAGAGCACTGCCATTCATTTATGAGTTTTGTTTTTCTTTAATGGTTCTTTTTGTGCTACAACAGTTAAGTAATTGCCACCAAGACTATCTGGTCCACAAAACAAAATATATTTACTGTTGGGTCCTTTACAGAAACAATTTTCTGACCCCCGTTCTAAATCAGTAGGTCTCAAACTTTATGGAGCATTAGAAAGACACACACATACACACTCTTTTTTGAGCCATTTAAATCATACCTCTTTGCCCTTAAAGGTATATTTCCTCAGAACAAAGATATTTCTTATATAACCACAACACAGCAATCAAATTCAGGAAATTTAAAATAAATATAATATTTTTACCCAACTTACAAGCCCACATTTCAATTTTGTCATTTGCCTCAATAATGTCCTCAACAGAATTTTCTTCCTCCAATACAGGATCTAGTCCAGGATCACATTTTATACTTTTGTAGCTTTTTGTGAGTTGTCTTTCATAGTTTCCTCCCCATTTTTCAATAAGATTTTAAATCCTCTTTTCAATTTAAAAAGATTTTCTGAGTAGTAGAGATATTAACCTTTTATCTATTACTAGTGAATCTGGTTGCACAGATTCATATACATTGAAAGAAAATTAATTAAAAGGTGGCTGGTGGGGCAGGACTGGGTGAGATAGTTAGGACACACCCTGGAGCCAACCTCCTGTAGTCCCTCCCCTGCTGGCCACACCTGGGGTGGTGCTGTGGCTCAAAGGGCATCTGCGGAGTGAATGGGGTCCCTCTTGCAGGTGGGGACCCTCAGCCTGGCCTGCAGGGATTGGGCTGAAACTGGCTCTCGAACATCCCCTGAAGAGTATCAGAGTACAAGAGGGCACTTTGCAAGGTTGCTGTTGTAAAAGGTGTGGAATACAAACACAAGTGTACAATAAACCAGATTTGGGGCCAACAGTGCCCCAGCAACAACATAACCCATGGCTGAAGGTGGAATCTCCTGGCCCCAGTGAAGAATCGGGCCACTGCCACTGCCAAGTCACTGCAGCTCGGCAGCTCCTGCATTGAACATCTGACTCCTGGTGGTCAGTGTGCGTCATAGCCATTGTTTGATGGGACACTTAGGATGTTAGACTTTTATACATATATATTGCAAAGATTTTCTTATAATTAGTCATTTGACTTTTGACATTGCTTATATTTCTCCCCATGCAAAAATTATGATTTTTTTAATGTAGCAAAACTTCAGAATGTTTTAGCATTTGGATATTAAGTCATAGTTAGAAACTTTTCTTACACCTATATGTTCTTCTAGGACTTGCATAGTTTGACTTTTTACATTTAATCTTTGATTCATTTGGAGATTACTTTTATGTTAGGAATGAGGAATAAATCTAATTTCATCTTTTCCCAAATGGCTACCCAATTGTCTCAAAAGTATTTATTGAAAGTTCATCTTTGCCCCAAGGATCTGTGATCTCATCATTGCCATCTGCAGTTGGATCTATTTCTGAACTTTTAATTCTATTTCATTGGTCATTTGATTATGCATGTGCCAATATCAAACACACAGTTTTAATTATAGAGGACTTGTGGTGTATTTTAACAGTGGGCATAGCTAGTCTTTTCTTGTTCTGACTTTGCTGCATTTTCCTAGATAATCCAGGATGCTGATTTTTCCATATGAATTTTATTTCATATCTAGCTCCAGAAAAAGTGTTGGTGTTTTTACTGGGATCTAATTAAAATTCTTAATTAGGAACAAAGTTAATAGGCTAGTGATTTTGAGACAAGAAATAAAGGATAAACTCTTCCTCAAATGGAAATGAAAGAAGAGGGAGTACATTATTCCACCATCCTTTCCACAGGAAGCCTCCAGGAACAGTTTGAAATTGTTTGGAATTCATTCATCTGGACATTTTTCACAGATGGATATAAACTTTATTTTTTTACAAAAATTAAAATAATATTTTGTATATTACTTTTCAACCTCCTTTTCCTGGCTTAAAATACATTGTAGACTTTTTCTTTCAAATAGTTATATACACACCCAACTTACTCTTTTTAAATAATAATTTTAATGAATTTTGTTTCCCTACTGATTGACAATTAAATTCTTCTGACTTATTTTATTACTATTAAAAAATAATACTTCAATGAACATCATTGCTTATACAAGGAGAGGTACTTGAATAGTGTTGTTTTAGGTGTAATAATCTACTCATTGCTGTACATATTTAAACAGAGACCTGATCTTGGAAGATATGATTAGAAATAATGGAAGCTGATGATGACTAGTTAGAGAAAATGACAAACAATTGTGTGCTGCACCAACAGTAGCACTCTGGTGAGTAAAGAAATTGTGTACTGTGCATTGCCAAAAGTTCTTCCAGCCTTAACAAGAAAGAGCTGCCTCACATGCATTTGCTCAAGTTGCTAGCAAGTGTATTTTTGGATCATTGTCTTTGCTAACTCAGCAAGAGATTTCCTGACCAAAGTTTCCAAGAAACCCAGGGAAGAAATTACATCAGCATACGACCTTTGAACCCCACATCTCAGCTGTTTTACCATTTTCTAATAAATTGTCACAGTGTCTCTGCACACCAGGCCATCAAGATAAGGGAAAGGTCAGCCATTTTTTTTTTTCCTTTTTCAACACATAAAATATGCTTTAGGTTAGATGATTTTGCCAAACCGTAAGCTAATGTAAGTGTCCCGAGTATGTTTGAGGTAGGCTAAGCTAAGCTATGATGTTGGGTAGGTTAATGTAGTAAATGTGTTTTCCAGCCACGTTTTCAAAGGCAACAGCCAACATTACCTTTTGTTTTTAAGTGGGGGAAAGTGTGACTGTTTATAATCACTTCCAAGTGAATGCTTCCTCTTTTCCTTAACCAAAGGTGGAGCCCTGAAAACATTAACTTGTCAGCATTTCAGGACTTTTTTTATGTGGTTGTTTGGCATTCTCAGTGACTGGGGCAGATGCATGCTATCCTGGGGTTTGGTATCAGCGAGGCCCACTGCTACCCTCACCTAAGCCACATTCTACATTGTTCTCACAGTAACAAACCTGCCTGACTCTGTCTCTAATTGTGTCTGAACTTGGATGAGTATCATTCATTAGAAGTCCTCCAATGTGAAGCAATATTTATTTTCATATTTATATATTGCAAGCAATATTTACATATTGCTTGCATTTTTATACAAATGAGTATGTATTATATATAAACAATACAAATATATACATATATACCTCTAGGCATAGACATAGGAGCTCATAGAACATATAGATAGCCTTACAATTTCTACCTAGTGTTTGGATTTCCTTTGATTTTTGTATTTTCCTTTATACTTCAATTGCATTTAAGCAACTACAATGCCTTCCAAGCTGGGAAGTAGTACTTTGACTTGACCTACTCTATATTCCAGTGGTCACTAGACACAAGTTCTCCTGTTCCATTCATACTTTTCCCCTTCTGATTTAAACCACCAAATTTGGCTTCTTTCAAGGAAGCCACTGCCTTTCTGTTCCAGTAAATCCTTCTTATTTTGACTTGGGAAAAAGTTCTCCCTATTTTTCTAGGCCCCCATGACAGACTATCCATTGACTCAAAAGCATTTAAGAATATATGATTCATTTTCCACATCATAGGCTGCATATATTTAAAATATTAGGCCAGCTAGAAAATTTTTTTCTTTGGGCAAAGTAGTTTCAGTTTTTTCAGTTATATATGATATGACATGGTTTACTCCCTTATAATAATTTGGCCATGCTCTGAATGAGCCCCAGTTTTTGTTTGATTTTAATTCAATTTTTTATTAGGGAAATTAGATTCTTTGTTAGAACTCTCTAGATTTGTGTTTGCAAATATTTAAGGAGGAGATTGAAAGGGGAAGCTAAGAGCAACCCACACCATCCTCCCCCCAGCTCTATGCAGAAGCTGGACCTAGGGGAATAGAGCTCCATTAAGTGTTTCCACTTCAACCTTGCCTGGCTCTGGCTCCTGGCCTGTGAAATGCCTTTGTAACCTGACCACTGTGTCCTGGAAAGTGTCAGGGTTGCTTTCAGAAACCTCCTCAAAGGTGTTAAAGAATGACAGCCAAAATAGAAGTTCTTTGGTGTGATCTAACCAATATTGATATATTGGAAATCATGCCACAGGGTCCATTCATATTGGCCTTACTATGACATAAAAAACACAAATCCCTTTCATCCGTTCTTTGGTAAAACAAATTAATTCCTCTTAATATTTAAACATCTCAGTTACTTCCATGCTAACATACAAAACACCTCCATGTTTCCTACTGTGATCATCCCTTCACAACCAAACATCCTCCTCTTTACTTTCTTTTTTTTTAAATTAAATATTTATTATTCAGATTATTACATTTGTTTCTCTTTTTTCCCCTCCATAGGTCCCCTCCACTCGGCTCCCACCCTTCCCTCTACCCTTACCTCCCTCCCGTTGACCTCATCCATAGGTGTATGATTTTTGTCCAGTCTCTCCCTGTACATCCCTCACCCCTTTCCCCTGAGAATTATCAGTCCACTTCCTTTCTGTGCTCCTGATTCTATTTTATTTACCAGTTTATTCTGTTCATCAGATTTTTAATTCACTTAATTTTTAGATTCACTTGTTGATAGATATGTATTTGTTGTTCACAACTTTTTATCTTTTACCTTTTTCTTCTTCCTCTTCTAAAAGAGTACCTTTCAGCATTTCATATAATACTGGTTTGGAGATGATGAACTCCTTTAGCTTTTTCTTATCTGTAAAGCTCTTTATCTGCCCTTCAATTCTGAATGATAGCTTTGCTGGATAGTGTATTCTTGGTTGTAGGTTCTTGGTATTCATCACGTTAAATATTTCTTGCCACTCCCGTCTGGCCTGCATCGTTTCTGTTGAAAAATCAGCTGACAATCGTATGTGTGCTCCCTTGTAGGTAATGAACTGTTTTTCTCTTGCTGCTTTTAATATTCTGTCTTTGTCTTTTGCTCTTGGTATTTTAATTATGATGTGTCTTGGTGAGGTCCTCTTTGGATTCCTTTTATATGGGGTTCTGTGTGCTTCCTGGACTTGTAAGTCTATTTCTTTCACCAGATGTGGGAAGTTTTCAGTCATTATTTCGTTAAGTAGGTTTTCAGTATATTGCTCTCTCTCTTCTTCTGGCACCCCCACAATTCTGATGTTGGTACGCTTGAAACTGTTCCAGAGGCTCCTTATATTATCTTCACATTTTTGGATTCTTTTTTCTTCTTGCTTTTCCAGTTGAGTGTTTTCTGATTCTTTATAATTCATATTTTTTACTTGATTCTTGCCTTCCTCTAATTTGCTGTTAGGTCTCTGTATAATATTTTTTATTTCAGTCAGTGTATGTTTAATTTCTAGTTGCTCCTTTTCCATCTCTAGTTGGTTCTTTTTCTTTTCTAGTTGGTTCTTTTTCATCTCCAGTTGGTTCTTTTTCATCTCCTCTTGGGTCTTCCTAACTTTATCCAACTTTTCTAGGATATTCTTGAAAAACCTTATAAGCGTGGTTTTGAACTCTATATCCAGTCATTTGTTTTCCTCCATTTCTTTTGTTTGTGATCCCTTCCCTTGACTTGGCATTTTCACTATGCTGGGAAAACTTCTCTGTTGGATTCAGCCTTATGATACCAGACTTGCAAAACTACAAAAGCCTCCCTGTTGAGCTTGGGATGGGTAGAGTCTAAGGGCTTAAGGGACGGCCTTGCCTTCCAGTGGGCCCTGCCCTCCACAGCACCCGAGTCTCACGTGACTGGGTAATTGCTGGAGCAATCCCTTTGCCCTCACGCACTCTCTCGCAGTGCCTCTAGACTGCTGCCCCTCTGGCTCCCCTGCACTCTGGGACCATACGAGTCTGGGTCCCCAGGGTTTCGCCCGAAACTGGGGTTTAGTGGGGTTAGAAGTGGCGCAGATGGGATGCTATGTCTCCCTCCTACTTGTGAAGCCAGCAGCACAATAAGCAGTCTGTCTTCTGCACACAGTGCTGTGCACACCACCTGACTCCTGATCTTTTGCGACTCCCCTAAATTTCTGGGCACTTCTCCCTCTTCACAGTCCAAACTCTCCCCGTATGAGTTTCGGCTGGATCTGGGGTTTAATGTCATAGGATAAGGGGTTCACTGCCTTTGAGAGTCTCCATCTCTCTCCCGCCAGAGAAAGCCATCCAGGTACTCTGGCACCCTCTCTCTCCACACGCGTGTCTCCGTACCTCAGCTTTTTGCAGCTCCTCTGGGTCTCTGTGAGCTCCTCTCTTTCCTTCTAGTTGTAGAATTTCCACTCAGCCAGCTTTCCTGTGGTTCTGGATGCTGTCCGTTCTGTCTTTTAGTTGTAGTTTTGAAATTGTTGTGCAAGGCAGCAGTGTAGGTGTTTACCTATGCTGCCATCTTGGATTCTCCTTCTCCTCTTTACTTTCTATTCACCTTTCAGTCCCATTGATTCTCCTGAGTAATTTGAAGTACTTTTGCAACAATGCTAATAAGAAAAATCCAATAGTTCTTTTCAGGTCCATTCTTGACCTGTATAATTAATATGACATTGATGGCCATTCCTCCTCCTTCTGTTTAATACACTGTTGCCTTCTAGTTCTTAGACCACCACTTCTCAAGATTACCCTCTCATCCCAAACTGTTTCTCTTTAGGCTATCCCACCCAAATCTGACTGTCATTATCCTGATTAAAACACTTCAATGACTCTTTGGAGCTGTAGTTCTTAATCCACTTGTATATCAAAATCCTCTGGGACCTTTAAAAAAATATAGACTCCAAGACTTCGTAATGATAGACCTGGATTTAAAAACCACCAGAGAGATGGCTCCCACTTTTTGTCCAGCATTATCTCTCATGCCTCACCTAGTGGCCTAGTCATTTTAATAGCATTCTTCAACACTTGCTGTTTTCTCTCTCTAGATTGTACCCTGTCAGTTTAAGTGACACCTCCTCTGTGAAGCCTTCTGTACGTATACTTCTCCAACCACACCCCACTTTCTCCTTGCCGTATAATTTATTCAACTCGATAAAGATAGAATGTAGGTTGGTTCAAGCTGCCCGCCCCCATCCTGCCCCAAATCAGAGGGCCAAACAGAGTAAAATGGGGTGGAGATTAGGGTGTACAGATTCAGTGATATATCCATTTCAAAACATTCAACTTTTTGTACACACACATACCCTGGTGGCTGGCTCTTTTTCAAATACCTCAGATTACAAAAAAAAGAAAGGAAAGCATTTGAGCAAGAGATAAAGGATGTAGGTGGATTGCTTTTTAATTAAATACTCAAGAGAAAAATGATGGAGTACATTGGGGATAATAGCAAAAGAAAGAGCTTGCTTTTTGGCAAGGTGTCTAGGATGACTGGAATGAGAAGTTTGGGGCCAACGTGGGGAGAATTCGTGAGATTATAATGCTGGTGGAGTGGAAAGTACATGATCTGATCTGCTGTCTACAACTTCTCATAACCAATTCTTGATTCTGAACTAGGCTTTATGTCATTGTCATTGGTCTGTTGTTTGTGGTCACCTTTCCAGTTTGAATATTTCTTTCTTTTTGTATTGTTTCAAAGTTTTCTGTCTTGTAATCTCATTTGCAATTAGTGTCTTGAAATAGAAAATAATATTGGTTGCCTACCCAACACTCATTTCCCATTTACTCCTTAAATAATTTTTCTCCTACACAACTATGTGCTTTCAGGAAACCTGATTCTATCCTCATCTCTTAATCATGATTAGTCTAAACTTTAGAACAATCTGTGTGTGGCATTTCCCTGACAACTGATACTGGTTTGGAGTGTGTGTCTAACCTCAGGTCCGAATGGTTAGGGAGTAGGGTTTCTCTTCTTCTGGACATATAGAAGGACATTTGTAGCCCAGTGACCACTGGCAGCTATCTTCCAGCAAAGGGAAAACTAAAGGATGAAACCACTCCTGAGGACAGCAAAGTAGAAGGAGGCAAAAAAATATAAAGCTTTGATGACATCATTGAGACACTGAATCAGCCAACATTGGGTCCTGTTCTTCCTCTGGACTCGTTATATAAGAAAAACAATGTTGTTCATTTAAGGCACTTTCAGAAAGGATTTCTGTTATTGTAGCCCAAAGCATCTTAATATTCATCTAGATGTAACTTGAAAAGATTAAATGCCTTCAATGCAGTTGAATTAGATGATTATCTCTTTATAATTTCTTCAACCTTCTTAAATATTAATCTTAGTAGTTACCTTTTTCAATATGCATTTTAGGACTCTGTATTCAAATATCACTGAGATGTATTGACTGGTGCTACATTGCAGAAGAATAAGGGAAACTCATAACAAGAACTTATTCCTGCCCAGCTGAGTGTGGCTCAGCAGTTGAGTAGCAAGGAACCAGGAACCAAGAGGTCACTGGTTCAATTCCTAGTCAGAGCATACGCCCAGGTTGCAGGCTCAATCCCCAGGGTTCATTCAGAAGGCAGCCAATCAATGATTCTCTCTTATCATGAATGTTTCTATCTCTGTCTCCCTCTTCCTTCCTCTGAAATAAACACAAATATATTAAATTTCTTAAAAAAGAAGCTTTTCCTTATTTCCAAGATTTGCAAGGGAGTCAATATTGATTTTCACTTATCCAGTACAAGCAAGTTGTTAGTTTTTGTTTTTGTTTGTTTGTTTGTTTTAAATAACATGAATCTGAGATACTTCTAGAAAGGAATATCTAAATGGTAGGACTACACAATTTGCAAGAGTTAAGAAATTTGTCATCCATTGCGTGAATATTTTACTGTCATTGGCAAAAAAAAAAAAAAAGACTTCCATTCATCACTCTTGATTTGCCATTCTAGATTCTTTTCTTATTCTTCAGAGGAAAACAGAAGTGGTGCATTTGTTAGTTTCTGAAAGTTTTATAGAGCAGATGCAGAAAAGAATCATTTCCAAATGACCTCATAGCTGAGAGAACATAATTTTATCTTTCTTTAAGAAGTTAATTTTTTCAGATATTAAAATTGGAAATCTTTTTTCAAATGACAATTTGCGTGATGATGTATTGTGTTTCCTGCATTTTTTGCAACATAAGTGACTCTAAAGGTGTTTTTCAAAGAGATTAAAGATAATCTAAAGGCAAAAAACCAAATATCCAAAATCACCGAAAGCAGTGATTTTCAAGTGGTATGCCACCACACACAGGTGTACCACAGAATTTTTAAAACATGCAATACCTGACTATTTAGTCAGGGCACTGATCTCTTTTCCCTTAGGTTGTCAAATAAGAATGACAACATCCAACACAACAATAGATTTTCAGTGTGAATAAGTTAAAATTACGCCCCTTTTCTTTTTTTGTCAGATTGGCAACAATTTTTTTTTTTGGAGTGCCACAGAATGTTATAATTAGTTTATGTGTGCCATGAGATAAAAAAGGTTGAAAATTGCTGACCTAAAGAACAACTGTAAAAACTACAAACTGATCAAATGAATTTCAAATTAGGTAGAGAAAGTTCAAATGCTCCTTCTAGTTGAGAATATCCAACTAAATTAAAGTATTTCATACAAATTTCTTGTACAAACAAAAAACATATATCGAATTGTTTGCATATATTTGCATTAAATGATTAAAATATCTTGGTCTTCTTTAAATTGAAACAACAAAAATACTTTTAGAAACTATGGCTTGTGGAAGCACTATTTCTTCCTCTACTAGCAAAAGGATTCTGCAATAAGATAAGGCTGTTCCCCATCTCCTTATGTAAATTAAACTTCCCCATGTCACAATTCAATTAACATTTTATTTTCTGTAGAGCACTTATCACTATCTGAAATGTTCTTATCTGTTTGTTGTCTGATTCTCCTACTAGAATGGAAACCACAAGAGCAGCAACCTCATCTAGTTTATTTGCTCCTATATTCCTAGCAAGGCACCGAGAACATCTGGTGCCTTTTAGGGCCTCAGCAAATGCTTGTTGGATACATAAGTGGGTAAATAAATAAATAAATCTCAGCTAAAATCTATTTAAATTTAGAAGAAAATACTTTGTAAAATAGATTCTCACTAATGCAATTATTTAGAAAAACTTTCACTGAGAAGTGTTAATGATGTGATATTGTTAATTGATAGGCAAGTGTATTTAGGAACTGGTATAAACAAAAAAAAATGCTAAATATGTACTGTGGATGGGGAAAAAAGGGGGGGGCAAGGGTTCTATGGAAAGTAACCTCAAGGATGATATGGTCAGAAATTTCTAACTGGGCAGGTCATGGAGGGCATTCACACCAAACGTATATAACTTCTCTAGTAAAAAGTTTATCTTTGCCTTAAGCACTACCCATGGTTTCTATGTATCTAGGTTAACATACTTTAAAATTAAAATTGGCATAACCACCCTGGAGAGAGAACTTGATCTCTTTAACTGTTCTGTAATCGGATCCTACTTTACTTTCTCCTACCTTTCTATACTCTTCCTTTTGTTCCCTCCTTAATTTCAAATACATAAAAGAAATGGCAAAACTGTGATTTTTCAGAAGCATTTGAGATCTTGCTTCCCAGCAATTGCCATCAGTTTGGCTCAGATAAATTTTTATAAAAGTTCTCTACAGGTTTGGATATTTTCTATACCAACTGAAGTCAAGGCACTGGCAGAATCAGTGGTCATGTCACCCGAAAGAACTGGGCCCTGAGCAGGTCTGCCTTGGGCCAACCAGTAGTGTGTGTGTGTGCTCTTGACTCTGTGCAGGAAAGATTTCACAAAACAAGTTCAGGTGATTTTGAGAGTGTGCTTATTAAATCTGGAGACAGTGAAACATAGGAAAGGTTTAGGGCGGAAGAGCATGCTCTGCTTGGGCTCTCTATAAATGTTACAGGAAAGAAATGAGCCAAGGCAGGGCCGCTGTTACCTCACTGAAAAGTTAGAGAAAGGGGGATCTTGACAGGTTGAGAGGGTTAGCTGGGGACTAGCTGCCACTGTCTCTTGCTCCCCTGGTTGCAAGGCTCATGGGGATCCTTAGAGTTTAGGAGAGAAAAGTAAAGATGCATGCTGAGAGCGGGGAAAGGCATGGGCATGCTACAGAGAAAGAGCACATACTGGGTCTTTGTGTTGAAGGTTCTTATCTATTTTCTTACATATGTATGTATATATATGTATGTATGTACATATGTATTTATTCTTTTTTTTTTTTACTCCAGAAAAGGAGGAAGGGAGAGAGTCAGAAAGAGAGAAACATCAATGTCAGAGAGAAACATGGATCCTCCTATACATGCCCCTTTCTATTGTTAATGTAAAAAAACATTGAAACCTGTAAAGAATTGTTGTGAGTTTATTTGAGCCAAACTGTCAATATATGAATTGAGATAATGCTCGGGAGA
>PVJN01052506.1:0-14073 GCA_004026805.1 Lasiurus borealis | reverse complement strand
TCCCTAACCCTAACCCTAACCCTAACCCTAACCCTAACCCTAACCCTAACCCTAACCCTAACCCTAACCCACTTACATAATTAACCATTAAGTAGGCCTCCCATACATATTGTTACCCTGAAATGCAGCCGCTACCAGACTACCGCGGAACAAATGTCTACACACTGACTAACTCTCAAGCAACCAAGCCAGAGAGACATTCAGAGGACACAGCCCACACAGCCACCCTCACCATAGTAACCTCCACACACCCTCTCTCCTCCCTCCTCCCCTCCTATTCATTCCTTCCATTCTCTATTTGCCTATGCTCTTTCCTTCTCTCCCTCTCCTTCCCTCCCTGCCTCCCTCCCCTTCTCCTTTTCTCTAGTCTAGCTGCCTGGCTTCCTTTCTCCCACCCTGTCCACTCTAAGCAAAAGATATCTAACCTGGAGGGGAAAAAAGCGTTAGCAAAAAACAAAACACCAAAGCCAGCAAAACAACAAACACATACACACAGGACCCCTGGCCCTGCACACGTTTAAGAGAACAAACCATACGACGCAAGCAAAAGTAGCCGGCGGAGGAACACCAACAGCATCGCGGATGCCTTGTACACATGACCTTTCACATGTCAAGGAAATGTGGAAAACAGCATAAGAAGCCGAAGCACACAACTCAGCAGACAAACCACAGGAACACTACACACCAATGATGGCCAGGCAAAAGTAAGAGACTGAACAGACTCATTAACATAAGGTGATCTCCAGAGCAGCGCCAAAGTAAACAAGACAAATCCAAAGCCATGGCAGACAAAGGTGAAATGATAGCTAGAGGAACTCTGCACTCACACAAATGCGGAATAAACAGGCCTGTGGCTGCCAGCATGAGTCTCCACATCAATCACAACTGCAAGCAAACGAAGACACCCTGCACAAACTGCCCACAAAGAAGCAAATGTCCTGAAAAGAAGCAAATAGAAAATGAATCACAGCCCACACAGGAAAAATAAACCCATCTTACATTGCACAGCAAGCGCACCTTCTGCTTTCCCAAGCTCACCTACCACCAAAGAGAAATCACTCACATCCACCCGTACAAAACTACATGCAACCATACCGTGTCATCACGGAGAGGCGAGGCAAGTGAAAATAATGCAAAAATCACTAGCCAAAAATCACACTTGCTCGTGCCTTCCTGTGAACTGCAAACACATGCTGCAACGCACACGAGAAGCAGAGAAATCCAGACCACAGCACACATGACATACGCACTGCTCGACACATGCACACTACAATGAACAGACGGCAACAGCGGCACTAACAGAACAATGAAGACCTCAGTAAAGACCGGCATAAATGCTAACCCTCTCCAACCAAGGAAAAAGTCATTGGCACCGCATGATCGAGCACTCGATGCCAATGCAAGCACCCACAATGAAGAACAACACCCACAAAGGAGACGTCTGCATCCATGTAACACAGAACCCTGGACCATTGGATGTCAGCGAACCTTAAGAGAATGACACACACAGCAAGAAACCGTACCAGAAGCGCACGCCAAATCAGAAAACTGACACTGCACAGCGCACAGCAGTAAACAGGACATAGGAACGGAACACACAGAAAACACTAGCTTGAAAGGCAGGCCGAAAGGAAATATGGAGGCGGCAGCAGCAGCGGCAAGAAGACATCAGGGAAGAAAAGGCACAAACCTGAAAAACAAGGAACTGTGATCATTCCTTGGCAAAACACACTGCGTTGCAAAAAGAAGGGCACGCAAGACAGAATGGCAAGAGTCTGGCAGCAGAAGGAAAAGAAGTAAGGACACAAACAGACCAACAGCAATGGGAAATGCCCAGCGTGCAGCACTAACAGGCTGACCTATAAGGCCACAGGAACAACCTGAGGACATAGGGGCGGCAGGTCGATCCTAATCAATTCCAGAACATGTAACTTAGGGGACGGAGAACACATGCCTTTTGGAAGAGCAATGCAGGAGGCAGGCATGAAACGCATCGCTACCATCCATTTTCCCGCCTATTTCCTTGCCCCTTCCTTCCTATAAAGAATTATACGGGAAACATGCAAAAGGAAAACATGTCCACCCAAAAGGAAAGAAAGTGCAGGCAGGCCTACATGCACGCATGCATGCATACACCCTACAGCATATGAAAGGAGAAAGAAACACTTACAGGACCTAAGAGCACGCAGGAGAAAGGAAAGGCACAGAGAAAGGGAAGCAGCACCAACAACAGCTCACACCTCAGTGTACATTGAGCTATCAAAAATAACAGACAAACAATGCCTTCCCCCCCAAAAAAACTAAAGAGCAGGCGGCAACACAAATCCATGGCGCTCGAAATCAGCTTCTCTGAAAGAACAGTTCACACAGCATGCAAAGTACCGCACCGCGAAAAAATCGTCTCTCAAGACACAGAAGAAATCAATCTCAATACCGGCAATCAGAAAGAAAAATGAGGAAAAAAGAACGACCCGGTAGAAAGCCAGAAACGCACACAAAACATAACTGCAAACCGGAACGGCACCGTAACACCGCTACCAAAAAGCTTTTCCAAAATCGGGTGCCATCCCAACAATGGCCACAAGACGGCAGCAAAGGATCAGAAATGAAATAAACGCGTCAAAAAATGCAAAGAGACTGCAATTCCTAAAGTGGCCACAAGATGGCAGCACAGGACAAACACTGACTTTCAAGAGCAGAGGCCAAAATGCACCGACGCATCTTAGAGGGAAGGATCGCTTCACAGGCCGGAAACCGAAAGGAATCCACAAAGCAACACACAGGAGTCCAGAAAGGGCCAATGGCCACTAATGCCTGCAAACGAGCTCTTGGATGCCTGTGGAACGCAACGCACACAACTCGCAACTGCCAAACGAAGGACGAAGAGACACTCACTCACTGGTCACCCCAGCGAAGCTGGGGACCCACAGAAGAAGTAGTCACAGCCGCACAGAGCTGCCCTTCCCGCATCCCCTCTGCCACTCACGTCCTCACCGAGAAAGAAGAGGTCTGTGCTCAAGCGCAATGTGTGCCTTCAGGAGCCCAAGACGAACACGACCAACAAGGGCAAGATTCTGCAGACCCTGTCCACAAACTCAGACAGAGGACATGTGGACCCCACATCAATGAAAATGACCGCAGAAAAGGATAGAGCTACCCATGGAGGCATGCAATCACACGAGGCACATTCCAAGACTCAGCACAAGGCCACCCTCCACCCCTGCCAAGACAAACATGACCAAGCAATACGCAACCTGTCGTGGGAACTATGTAGTGCCCTTCCTCAAGAACTGTGAGAGAGAGGACCACAAAGGTCACGCATGGACTAGCTGAACGTCATGCCTATAGAGCCCATAGGCGAACATGGGACAGGCCAAACATGCAGAAACCCTCCCTGCAAAAGAAGTGAATACACACACATAGTGACACTCACTTTTCAGCCAATTGCTGGCCTCTTCACAATGCACAACAATCCCTATTAAATCCCCATAGGCCAGCAACGCATTTTCCCTGCCAAGACAACCTTAAAGAGGGGAGCACGGCACAAACTTCCCATTCTGCATGCCAGCATTCCTCTGTAAGGAGCTGCCATAGACATGCACAAAGAACAGTTGGAAAAAACACTGGGACTTTAAGGACATCAGGAAAGATTCCACAGCCATCTCAACGCAGCAAAGAAAGGGGGAAACATAACAGTTCCCCCGGGAGCACTGTGTGGACTGGGACTCCTTACTTGGGTTAATTAAAGAGCCCATTTCACTTTGCATTTTGGTCCCCTGCAGCGTCCAGTGAACCTGAGTGAGTTCCCCACTTCTGCTGCAACATCTCCTTTCTCTTGAGAGAATGCTGAACCTCCCTCACACCAGTCAGCAGGAGAGCGAAATGGAAGGGAGGGCAGGGTGCAAGCAACACAAAAGTGCACTGGATGGAACCCCGAAGCTAATCTTGAGGGGAAATATAGGTGTCCGCAGTTTATTCAAGATGAGAAATAAGTGCTGATTTCCCTAAAAGTTAAGAAAGGGAAGAACCAGGGCTTTAAAAAGGACTGCAGAAATCTGCAATCTCAGAAAAGGAAGGGGAACACTCTCCCTCTGCTTGGCGACTGCTGGGCTCGCCCTACTTGATTAAGAATGTGGGAGCATTAAGAGCTCAAGAGCTTCCTGAGAGGAAAACCTGCCACGTGACGGAAGTGAATGTCTTGCCAAGCAGAGCACCCATAAAGCCTAGCACGCCAGTTACAAAACACACTGCATATGTTTCACTCAGCTGAGCGACAAAAAGATGTGGGAAGCAGAAATGAGGTCCCACATGCGGTGCAAAAGCCTCGGCCAACTCAACCCTGAAGCAACACATGACGAAAAACATGCCACACCACCCCCTTGAAAGAAGAACAGGGTCCCACATGCTCCTCAAAAAAGCACCAATAATGATGATGATAACGATCACAATTTTCACAGTGCAAGCAAACATGAAAGTGTAAAGAAACGCATTTCAGAGATCTTGGCAATGGCAACAAAACCACAGGGAAGCTACAGGGCGGGAGACAACTTATGTTCAATTGGCGATTTTGAAAGGCATCGGGATCCTCACAGATAAACTGCAGTGAACATGAGCAGCACTACTGCACAACGTGCAGTGATCTGAACACAAGTGACTCTCTTGTCACACACAAACACGAAAAAACGGGAAAAGGCCAAAATGAAGGAGCAAAGCAATGCCACAATTCAGCTGCTGGAAAGCACCAGCCAGCAACCAAGGAATCAATGCCGGGGAAGCGGAGCTCCGCTGCGCAGCTCCATACCAAAGCACACTCACTCTGCGACATAAGACTATTCTGCAGCAGCAGCAGCTGCTGCTGAGGTCCGAGGATCCCATGAGAAACAGCAGACAAGAAGGGAGGAGACTACACTCCCCACAATGTCTCTTCATATGCAAAGCACGGGGCAGCGATGAGGGTGCCACTGAGGTGCAATGCAACCGCTAGGGTGGAACAGCACAAGGGACCTTGGCAACAGCATGCATGGGAGCAGTACTGATGCCCTGCACATTTGACCTCTCACATGTCAAGGATGTCGTCCAGCCAGCATGGGAAACTAAAGATTTCAAGCATGCATTAAAACCACGCGAACGCTGCACACCACTCATGGGCAAACAGAAAAGGGCGAAAGTCAAAAACAACACAGTGAAGCAACACAGTAAAATATGGCGCTATTCAGAGCCACACCAATGCAAAGGATAAAAATTCCTGAGCCAGCCAAGGCTGCCATTTCATACTAGAGCAAAATGATAGCAAGAGGCAATGCAGCATGCAATCACTCAGAACTGCCAGCATGAGCCTCAACTGGAACACCTTGCAGGAACTCACCAGATAGAAGCAAACATCTTAAGAAGAGGCAAACGCACAATGTGTAAAACTCCACATAGGAAAAGAAAGCCTATCTCTGATTGCACAGCAAGGGCAGCCTCACCTTTCTGAAATGGACCCACCGACAAGGAGAAAGCTCTCACAGGCACCGCCATGCAACTGCAACCAAACATACAATGCCATGACAGAGACGGGATGACATCATTAACAATGCCACATAATGTGACAGGAAGCAAGTGAGCAACCACTGGCGATGCCCTCTGAAGACGGAAGATGTGATGCAACCTTCGCCGCACACAGGCAAATACATGCCACAACACAAAAAGACATAGCTACTGCCTTCACATGTATACTCCAACAAATCAACCTCAACAGAGACACAAGCAACACAACGATGACCTAAGTAAAGACCTGGGGAAATGAGAAACGAAACACAACATTGAGAAGGTCAGCGAGAACAAGGGATCAAACACTGACTGCCAATGCACTCAAAATACAGAGAACCGCCCACAAAGACAAGGTCTCCATACACGTCAAATAAGACCCTCAGCGATTGTCTGCCAAGCAACAGCACACCTCTTAGAAAGAAACACTATCGCCGAGACTGATTTGGCTCAGCGGACAGAGCGTTGGCCCTCGGACTGAAAGGTCCCAGGTTCGATTCCAGTCGGGGGCAAGTGCTTGCTTGTGGGCACATCTTCAGCGTTGGCTGTGGAGGAGGCGGCTGATCGACGTCTCTTTCATCGATGTTTCTGACTTTCCATCACTCTCCCTTCCTCTCTGTGAAAAATCAATAAAACATATAAAAAAAAGCAACACTTACCACATGATAGCTGATGCCCACCCTCACACAGTGCTCATTGCCAACGCCCAAAAACAAGCGCAGGAAACAAAGTTGAGAACATTTGGCAAGAGGACATAAAGGAATAAGACACACAGAAATGAATTCTGCCTTAAACACACACCAACAGGGAACCAGACACTTGCCAGCGCATAGCAATGGAACAAACATATTAGCAGAGCAGCAAACGCTAAGAGTAAATGCCAGACCACAGGAAACGTCGAGGCAGGCTCAAAAGCATGAAGGAATCAGGGCAAAAAAGTTGAGAATGGCAAGAACAGTGAACTGCAAGCATTTTGCAAAGGCACTCACTGACATGAAAACATGAGGACAACAAAGACAGAGTGGAACAAGTTACACAAGAGAAGGAAAACGAGGATTGTAGAGACATTTCCCTAAAAGACCAACCTCATTGGAGACAGCCACACCCTGAGAACTCAACTATGGCACATAAGTCCGCATCTACTTCACTGCATGTGCCCTGGAGGAGGGAAAGCATTTCCCCGCATGTAGAGCCGTGAAGAAGAAAGCCATGAAGTGCACCAAGACCATCCATATTTCAGCCTCTCCACCTGCCCCTTGCTGCCTATAAATAACTGAAAGGAAAACATGCTAAGGGAAAACATGGAAACCAAAAGGGAAAGAAAATGCTGCATGCATGGAGTAATGCACACACCCTAGAGCAGCTGAAAGGCAATAAAAGCACAGGCGGGATCAAAGAGCACGATGCACAAGGAAAAGGCACAGAGAAAGGGAAACAGCAGGAACAGCACCTCAGTACACATTGCGCTATAACAGCGAACAGGAAGAAACGGCACCGCCAGCCCCTAACGGAAGATCAGACGGAAGCAAAGAATCATGCACATCGAATCCGCTTCTACAAAAACACCAGCTCACACAGAATCCAATATAACACAACGCTAAGAAATCGTCTTTCAGAACACAAAGGAACCAATCCTTGCGATCCGAAGCAGAAGTGATGAAAAAGAGTGACCCGATAGAAGGCCAGAAAACAGACAAAGGACAGTGAACAGAAATCACACCCAAACACCATTCCCAAAAAGTTAATTTTAAACCACCCACTATTCCACTAATGGCCACAAGATGGCAGCAGAGGATAACAAATAAACTCCACTCGCCAAAAAAAGCCCAAGAACAGCAAATCTGAGAGTAGCCACAAGATGGCAGCAAAGGATAACAAAAGAAAATCACGAGAAGAAAAGCGGAATAACTCAGAAGAGTCTGTGAGGGAAGGCGCACCTCACAGACAGGCGACCGAAAGGAATTCTCAAATCCACCACCGCCGCATTGAGAGTTGAAAAGGCCGACGGCCACGAATGCACAGCATTGACGTCGCAGATGTTTGCTAAGCGCAACACACACCTCTCACACAGAGAAAACAGCGCACAACCAGACATTCCTTCACTCTGCTGACCGCAGTGAAGGGGGCAACCCCATAATCAGTCACAGCCCACACATCGCTACCCTCCCCTCGTCCCCTGCGCCACTGACCTGTACTCCAAGAAACGACAAGGCTGTGCTCAGGCACTACACGTGATTTCTGGAGCCTGAGACAAATACACCAACGGTGCTCTTGTCCAAAGGCTGAGGCACAAAATCAATCCAGGGACAGGTGGATCCCACATCACCACCCCAAAAAAACACAAAGCAACCCATGAAGGGATGCAATGAGACGAGACACACTCGGATGCTCAGCACAAGGGCCTCCTCATCACTGGGGAACACAAAGCCCAAAGCGAGGCTAACCAACTGCCCTGTGGAATCACAGGTCAGGCCCCCCCCATTTTTTGGCAACAATTAGGGACTACCCTCCTCCAAAAACCCTGAGGGCACCACAAAGGGCGGGGCAACTCGCTCTCTGTGTTAGCCAAGGAGCCCATAGGCCAACATCACGCAGGACAAGCACACAGCAACCCTCCCTACAATAGAAGCGAATGCCCAACATCTCACATCTCAACCAATCGCCGCCCTTCCCAACTTAACGTGCATCCCACGCCCTGAACATGGCTTCCAAGGAATGACACCTGGCACAGTGACACATTTTCCTTTGTAGGACAACCTAAGACAGGGGAGCACAGTGCCAACTACCCTTGGTGCTCATCAGCACTCCTCTGGAACGGTGCACCCTGCATATGTGCAAGCATCCCCTTGAATCCACACAAAGCTTGCAGGAACATCAGGCAAGACTCCACCACCACCTCAACACACCAGAGAAAAGGAGGATGGCATAACACCCCCCGCAGCGCACCGCACAGATGTAAACTCGGTGCTCAAAGGAAACATTGCATTCCACCGTGTGGCCAGTGCCACAAACAGTGAACCTGGGGGAGCTGCCCTTCGCCTGCACAACACTCCCTTCTTTCGGGGCAGTGCACACATCCCCACATCAGCTAGGCTCACTCGGAGATAATCTGGCAGGACCAAAGGACCATGAAGAGGCAATGGAAGACACATCTAGACTGATCTGGAGGGGAAAACATAGGTGCTGCAGTCCACTCTACGTAACAAAAAATTGCTTCCTTCACGAAAATATTAACCAAGGAAGAAACAAGGGCAGCAAAACGGAGACCTAATATCTGCAATCTCCCAAGGGAAGCACAGTGTCCCTGCTGGGAGAATGCAGGGCTCCCTCTAGGCAACTCAGAATGTCTGTGGGAGCAGTGAGAGGGCATGCCTCATGACACACGTGCTTCCTCTCAGGGAACTCCGCCAAGGGTTGTGAGTCAAGGCGTCACCAAAGAGACCGCCTAGAGGACCCAGGAGACCAGCTACTGCACACAGCATGGCTGCTTCGCACAGCTGGGGAACAAAATAGGGCTCGAAACACAGCTGCAGCCCCACATAAGAGGAAACAACCACAAGGACCTCAACCATGAAGCAGCACATTCTGAAAACCATCGCAAAACATCCCTTTGAAATAATAACAGCCTCCCTCCCTCCCACAACCCGATAAAAAACACACTGCTAATAGCAATCACACTGCTGAAAATTCAAACATGAAAGAAAACCGACAGATATCCACTACTCATCTCACTTACAGAGAAGGGGCAGTGCAGAGCAGTGCTTTGGTTGGAGGTAACAGGGGACTGGAGAGGGATATAGCAGCACACTGGCAGGCATGCCACAGCTGGCAATGCACAACAGCAGAACCAACCAAGTGCCTGGAAACATGGGACTGAGTAGCCAACAATCTACTCGATCCTCACCACACTATGACTATTACCCAAAATTCAACCGGGATAAAAGAAAGGAAACAATAAGCCTGGACTGAGGGTTGAAGACACCGAGGCAAGGTTAAAATATCAAAAGGATGGAATAGACTAAGCAAGACATTAGGCGACACATGACTGAGCTACAACATGGCTCCCAAGTGGATGGGGGGAGGCAGTGCCAAAGGGAAGGGAATACAAAGGACCTACGAAAACAAAGGACACATTTCGGACACAAATAAGATGCACCCTGACAAAGTAAACACCCACACTTAGAATTCTCTCACCCATTCAATACATCATAGCCAATGGCCACACCGCAAGCACTGATGGAAGAGACCCAGGGACACCATCAGGGATTGTTTCCACAACACTGAGAAATGGAAAAGGATTGCAACACCAAGGCTCCCCATGGGGAAAAACACGCATCTCAGGCATGCAACAATGTTTCAGGTCAAAGACACGCCCCCAACACAGAAGACACCATGTATGTAGCCAGTACTGGCCACAAACTCCACCACCTCTTTATTAGGGACAGGGGGGTCGGAGCAGAGAGGGCGCTATCACACACTAAGGGAAGTGCACTTTTCGGGCAGACAAGGCATGCTATGAGCCAAGTCTTCGTTAACACCTCCTCAAGAGCTACTCAGGAAATCCCACAGCTATCTGAGGGCCAATTTAGCAGGAAGAACGGATTCCAAGGACTCTGAACACAGTAGATTGCCACTGATGGGGAAAACCAGGGAAAGGGGGAACCATCCGTTGATAAGCTCATAACAGCACCTGCACTCACTTACACACCCTGCACCAGCAAGTAGCCATAAACAGCAAAATTTGGAGAACACGCCCAAAATGCGCATGCTACGCAAGCAGTCAGAAGCCAGCCATACCTGCCACTCATTGCAACTGCACATAAAGGGACGAACCGTTCCAGAATTCAGAAGGAGTGGGAGGTAAGGGAACTGGGCTACATGAACACAATCACACATCCTTAAGGCTGACACAGCTACTGCACACACAAGGCCTACCCAACGAAATACCGCATCGCTGCCACAATCCGTGCCACACCACATCCCGTCAATGCAAGGAACAATGAACCTGCCGGAAAACAAACGGCAAAGAGAAGAGTAGAGGAAAGGAGAAAACCATTTCAAACTTCACTCCACAATGCGACGACAAATGCAACGGCAACCCTTCCAACGCTCACACAACGAACTGCAATCCCAAGTGAAACAGCAGATTGCAACAGAGACCGCTGGGACCGAATGAGTTCCCCGGGAAACAGGCCACAACTAATCACCAGGAAAGAACTTGGACAGAATCGGTCTGCCTTTCAGAGCACACACATGGAAATCCCAAAAGGCAAAAATCAAGGGACGAAAAAGAAAGACCCGGTGAAAGACCTGGAACACACACAGATACGAACCTGCAAACGATATGCACACCTATCCAGTACCGCCAAGAAGCATCAAAGAAATAGACTGCTATTCCAACACTGTCCACAAGATGGTAGCAGAGGATAACAAATGAAACGCATGAGCCAAAAACCAAAGGGAACAGCAATCTCACAGAAAGCCACAAGATGGCAGCAAAGGATAAGAAATGGAATTAAGGCGCCGCAAAGGAAGAAAGACGAGAACATGAGACAAGGAAGAATCAGAGAATGAAAGCGCGCTTTTCAAAGGCGGGAAACGGCAAGGAAGCAACAAACAATTCCAGCAACCCCAGGGGAACCCACGCAAGGCACACACGGCAGCGCATGCCTCAGAATGGCCTCTGAAATTCTTGCAAAGCGCAATCTATACAAGCCGAAGCGGAAAAACGAATGACACTCACACAAGCCTTTCAATTATGTCAGGCCACCAAAGTGGAAAACACATACGACCAAATCGCAGCCTAAACTCCGCTGCCCTCCCCTCCACAACACACGCCACACTCACCTCCTCACCGAGAACCGCTGAAACTGTGCTCAGATGCTGCGTGCGCTTCCTTCCGCAAGCTTAGTGGAAACGAGCGAAGGCTCCTCTGCTACTCACGCTGACCCTAAAGCCAGGCACAGAACAGGCAGACACCACATCACCACCCTAAGCAAACCTTGAAGTAAGCCACGGTGTGAGACAATAGCAAAAAACACATCCCAATACCCAGCAGAAGGGCCCGCCCCCTCACTTGGGAACAGCAAACCCAGGGCTAAGATGACAATTGGACACAGCACAGTAGTCCATCTCCTCACTAGAAAACACAAAGCCCAAGGCTATGGCGAGCAATTGAGCTGAGCACAGAGGTCCCCCCACTGAATGGGCAACAGCAAGACCAAGCCTGAAGTGATCGATCGAGCTGAGCACAATGAGCCACCTTCAGGCTTACCATCAGCAAGCCCAAAGGCAGGGCAACCGATTGTGCAAACAAAATGGTCACCCCCACCACAGTGCCACAGACAGCCCAAGGCGACGACTAGCAATCGTGCTCTGGCAGCAAAGGCCAGCTACCCGCAAGCTGGGACTGGCTTCCTTCCGGAACCCACAGGACAGAACAAAGGGCGCGTGAAGACTCAGTCTTTGTCAGGGCCATCAAGTTGATGGCCCGACATCAAACAGGCCCAGGGGGCAGCACCCCTCCCCGCCAAACAACCAAATGCCCATCACCTTACCACTCACCCAATCGATACCCTTTCTCAGCTAAGAGATAACCCAAGCCCCAAATGGGACATCCAATGAGCTCTCTGTAAGCCAGTGACGCACTAAGGCTTGGAAGAGACCTTAAAAGAAGGAAGCAAGGCCCGAAACCCCCTCTCTCTTCTGCAACACAGCTGCATTGATGGCCCTCCCTGCAGACGAGCAAAGAGGCAGTGAAATGTGCACACTAAAGTCAAAGACCTTGCAAGACCTCACACTCGCCTCATCACAACAGCGATTAAGAAGGATTTGGCAAATCAGCTTCCACGACAGATGCACCATGCGCACTCTGACTGGGACTACACGCCCTCGCATCCACGAAGGGGCCATAACGACACCGCCATGTGGCCGACCACGCACCCCGGGAACCTGGGTGAGTAGCCCATTTCAGGCGCGACATTACCGTGTTTCCATAGAATGTCGGACCTTGGGTCAGGCAGGCTCGGCAGGAGAAGATGGGAAGGGCAAAGCAGAAGGGCCACAAAGAAGCTAGTGGAAAGCAAGACTAATCTGGAGGGATGTATGGGAATCTGCGGGCGGGCGGCTTATTTCAATTGAGAAATGGGCATTGATTTCCGAGAACAGAGAGCAAGAAAGGAAGGAGTCAAAATGGGAAAGTTGGAACACGGAAGGCATGCTCTCCTTCCTGGGCGACGTGGGCACTCGTAGCCGAGTAGGAATGTCTCTGAGAGCTGGGGGAGGGCATCGCTCAGGATGATAAGGCTTCCTAGCAGGCAAATCCGCCAAAAAATAGAATTGAATGTCTCGCCAACGGGAGCACTCCTAAGGAGGACTCGCAGGGCAGCTCCGGCACACATTGTGAGCGATTGACACAGCTGGGCAACTCAACAGGACACATAACAGGGCTGAAATCGTAAACAATAATCTGCAGAGTCGGTGCAGCACACTTTAAAACTCACCCCACTGCATCCCTGGGAAATCACAACTCTGTCCCTGGAACCCCTCACAAAAGTAAAATTATCCCTCATGAGAATGCTGAATAAAGAAGTAAACAGTAAAGAAATCAGACAAATACCTGAAATGCCTCGGCCATGATACCAGAGGCTCAGAAATTACAGAAGGCACCCTTAAAACCGCAGCAGGCAGGGCTGAGAAAACAGCATGCACAACCTGACCTTACAATATAAAAATCTTGGCTTTCTTTTTCAGGATTATAAAATCATGTCTTGGACAGGGCGAAAGACAAAAAGGCAATCCTAACAAGAAACAAAAACAGAAGGGATGTGCTATTGAAAATCACAGAATCCGGTAAAAAGCCAAGAACATTGATGGCAATGAGTGTGCACCAAGGGAGGAAGGATTCAGAAACTGGTGAGTGAAAACATACCATTCCCCCAACTGAATTCTTGACTCTAAGAAATCTTTCTCCTGACCCACCTAACACCATGCCCTGCACACATGCTCTGCACTGACTTTCCCTACTGAGAGAAAGGGAAATGGGAAGCCAACATGTAGAAAATTCAGGTCCAGAATGGCACCAACCGATCTAAGGGAGGATCCCCTCAGGGAAAGAGGGGCAGAAACACCACAGAGAACCTCAACACAGGCGGCAAAGGACATTGCTGATAGTCCCTAATGCGGTAAAACTGTGAGCCTGGCAAAGCAGCCATTCCAAATATCCATGCATAATGCTGTCTTTTCTTTAACAGCTGGTAACCCCAAGACAAAGAAATGCACGTGAAAACCCACCTGCCAAGAAGGGCGCTAAAGCACACCCCGCCCGGCGAACCAGACATACCAGCGAATCTACAAGGTGAGTGCCTATACCCGACTCTCAAAGGGACAAGAGCACATTAACAAGAGAAAAGAAACCTCTCCTCAGGACAATGGACAACAATATTTACCGGAGGGAGGATGGGTGTTTGGGACACAACCCTGCATGGCTGCTGGCTAACACCTTCAAAGCACAGGGAAGGGAGACTAGGGCCAGAAAAAAACACA
>PVJN01052505.1:0-14073 GCA_004026805.1 Lasiurus borealis | reverse complement strand
TTTGGGACACACTCCTAGCCTCTAGGCAGGAACTAACAGAAATTAGCATGATACAGACAGTTTCGAGTAAACAAGGAATAATCAGCTCTGACCTTTCAGAGCAATTAAGGTTGGCCAGCCCTCTGGCCTTCCATTTACATCCTTTGAAGTGAGAACAATTACATCCACCTAGTGAGAACAATATTTGGTCTCCGACAGTTTGCCGACCACTGGCCTAGACCTTCCGAACGCAGCGCTGCTGACATTTGAATTAAACCTGTGACACCTGTGCCGGACTTCAGCCCTCCACACTTGAGGGAGAGAATGTGTGTGGTGGAGGCCAGGTGTGCGGGCATTGCAGCGGCCGGGAGGTTTCCTCCCCATTTCTAGCTCCTTTCCTCCCATCCACCCCCCAGGTCGCACCCCAAAAAGCAGGCCCCGCACCTGTTGCAGCCCCAAGGAGACAGCTGGGAGAGGGGACGGGACTTGTCGGAGGCCACGCACAGGGCCAGGTGGGACGCAGCTGGAGCCGGACCCTGTGTCTGACCCCTAGACACTTCCAACCTCCCAGCCACATTGCCTTTCTTTTGTGTTTAAAATACATGTTTATTGATCTCAGAGGGGAAGGGAGAGGGAGAGGGAAACATCGATGATGAGAGAGAGTCATTGATCAGCTGCCTCCTGTACGCCCCCCACTGGGGATCAAGCTGGCAACCCGGGCATGTGCCCTTGACCGGAATCGGACCTGGGACCGTGCAGTCTGTAGGCCGACACTCTATCCACTGATCAAACCAGCTAGGACCACACTGCCTTTCCTAATGGTCATCCAGTGAGTGTAAAAATATATGAAGAGTAAAAAAAAAAAAAAAAAAAATTAAGAGCCCTGAAATGTGTGGGGGTGTTATCCTCCTGGCTGGCCCGGAAGCCCCGCCTCTGCAGAGACCTCTCTGGCCTCCCGAGCTTCAGCCACCCCCACCCTCACCCGGCTCGTTGCCCTTATAAGTCCTCTGTCTTCCCGGAACGAGACTCTGGCCTTGGAAGTCCCACCCCTGGGACTTGGTCCAGGGCCAACACCCCACAGGAGCTCAGTGGAAGTGGGGTTCTCTGCCCCTGCTCACCTGGCCGCCGCCAGCCCCTCCCCCTCTGAGCCGCTCAGAAGCACATCCTGCCCGAGTGGATGGGGTGGGAGGAAGGCTGCTCCCCCAGGGCCAGCTGACAGGGTCAGAGGCCAAACTGCACTTCCTGCTGGGCCCCTGGGGAGTTGTGTCTCTTAGGAGGCCACTGGGTCTCTGTGCTTGAACTCCAGGGGTGGGAGGACAGTGGGGGAGGGAGGAAGGAGGGCGGGAGAGGAATAGGAGGGAGGACAAGGGGGAGAGAGAGGAAGGGGGCAGGGAGAACAGAAGGACAGGGCTAAGGGGGAAGGGAGGCAGAGGGACAGAGACAGGAAAGGACAGAAAGAGAAAGAAGACAGAATCGGAGCCAGAGGGAATAAGAAGAGAGAGGCCGAAACTGGTTTGGCTCAGTGGATAGAGCGTCGGCCTGCGGACTGAAAAGTCCCAGGTTCGATTCCAGTTGAGGGCATGTACCTTGCTTGCGGGCACATCTCCAGTGTGGAGCGTGCAAGAGGCAGCTGATCGATGTCTGTCTCTCATCGATGTTTCTAACTCTCTGTCCCTCTCCCTTCCTCTCTGTAAAAAATCAATAAAATATATTTTTAAAAAAGAAGAAGAAGAAGAAGAAGAAGAGAGAGAGGACCAGATGCAGAGAGGAAGAGGCAAGGGTCAGAGAAACAGGAGCGGGAACTCCACTGAGAACGCAGAGGCAGAATGGTAAGAGAGTGCAAGAGAGAGAGAGACAGAGAGAGATTAACAGAGACTCAGAACGGGCAGGCGAGGCCCAGAGAAGACACTTGAGCGTCCGGACCTTGCCCATTTTCTTTGAGGTTTGCTCTGCGTCCCTGCTGTGAGGTCTGCAGACCTGGGGTCAGCACCACATGTGATTGGCCAACGATCATTACCATCATGGCCACTGGTTGGTAGGAGCCTGGCCACTGGAACCTGGAGGAGGCTGGCGGGGCCCAGCGGGGAAGGACTCAGCTCCCCAAGCCATGGGGACAGGTCCCTGAGGGCCTTGACTTATGACAGACTTTTGGGAAAGCCCCTGCCTGCTCTCCCCTAATCAATCCCATCTTATTTGTGACTTTCCTCAGCGCCTAGCCCAGCTTCTGGCACATAGTAGGTCCTTAGCAATACTTCATTGGATTGAATTGTTGAGCTAGATAACATATCCAAACCTCATTCATTTGTTCGTTCGTTGGTTCGTTGGTTCATTCATTCATTCATCCACCATTGACTGAGCCCCGCCTGTGCATCAGGCCCTGTGCCAGGTCCGGGACTCAGTGTGGAATGAGGACAGGGCTCTGCTCTCCTTGGAATGAGAGCTCACAGCTGAACACAACGACTGTTTATGGCTTGTGGTTTATGAAGCCCTTTCACGTGTCCTGTCCCGTGATCCTGGTATGTGGATGCTGCTGGAGAGGAAAAGCTCTCCCGTCAGGCCACTCCACAGTGGACAGCCGGCCTCCCCTGCCAGTGCTCTCCCCGAGGACCGCGCTGCCCAGTGTGCGTGAGGTTCTAACCTCAGGGCACGGCCTGGGGCTCCTTTGTCTGGCTCGGAGCTTGGGAGGTGCCCTGCAGTAGCTCTTGTGGGGTGTGGGTGGCCTCACTAGGGAAGTGTTCTGAGGCCAGGGGAGCTGGGGAAAGGCCCCGATGTGTGTCCCCGCCTCGGCCCTGATAAGAAAGTGACCACCATCCTTTTAGGGTCACTTTCTTGGGCAAAGAGGAACACGGTCTTTAGTGAAAAGGAAAGATATGGGAGGAGCTGCACTGAGCGACTTGGTCAGCAGAGAGACAGGGACACACGTCGCTGCAGGGTCTTCCCTCCTCCTGTCTTGGCTCTGGAGGGTCCCTCTCCAGGTGTGCCTTCCCCTTCATCCCTTTCCTTCAACATCTACTTGTTGCTCCAGGTTTGTGTGCAGGCCGACGCCTCCAGAAGGTTCCCATATGGCCCAGCTCTCACTTCCCTAGTGAGGCCACCCACACCCCACAGGAGCTACTGCAGGGCACCTCCTGGGGCCACAGCTTTTACTTGCTTTGTATTTTGGGCTTCTAATTGGGTTGGAAACAGAAGCAGATTCTGAGACGGGATCTGGATTGTTTTCCCCCCAACTCAGGTGAGGGCCTGGGGGAGTGAGGCAGGAAGGAAGGCCGACGGGTAAAGCCTTGGCTACCTACCCAGTTCCCACTGCAGGCACCGGGGCACCGCTGAGCGCCAGTGTAGAACATGCAACTCCTGGTGATCCAGACCCCTGACAATCGGTGGTTCTGTGCAAGTCCCACTGGGAGACGTTTGGACTGAACAGTCCAGAGACACGTGACTTCTGCTTTAGCCCCATTTTATTTATTTTTTAAAATATATTTTATTGATTTTTTTACAGAGAGGAAGGGAGAAGGATAGTTAGAAACATTGATGAAAGAGAAACATCAATCAGCTGCTTCCTGCACACCTCACACTGGGGATGTGCCTGCAACCAAGGTATGTGCCCGTGACGGGAATCGAACCTGGGATCTTTCAGTCTGCAGGCAGATGCTCTATCCACTGAGCCAAACCGGTTAGGGCTTTAGCCCCATGTTAACCACCATCATCACCATAGCATGTGAGGAAGTCCCTTCTGGCCAACCACCCAGCAGCTGTCTGTTCTCTTTGATATTCAAGCCTGTCCATGGGGATCCGCCTGGTGGCTCCCGCCGGTCTCCCCTGATCCCCGCAGAACCCCTGCTTCCTCGGTGAACACAGCCGCCGGGCTCTGCCACCCAGTGGCTTGTCTTTGCTCTGTGGCAACACCCACCCCGCTGGGAGTCCCTCAGGAATGTCCTCTTGGCCGGTGGCTTTCTGAGACTTCAGTGGCAGCTCTTCCTGTGTGCTCCCTCTAATGCAGCGGTTCTCAACCTGTGGGTCGCGACCCCTTTGGGGGTCAAACGACCCTTTCACAGGGGTCGCCTAAGACCATCGGAAAATGCAGATATTTACATCACGATGCATAACAGTAGCAAAATTTCATGGTTGGGGGTCACCACCACATGAGGAACTGTATGCAAGGGTCGTGGCCTTAGGAAGGTTGAGAACCACTGCTCTAATGCATCGCCCTTCCCCAGAAAGCAAGCTCGAGCTCAGGATGAGCAACTTGGTCATTTGTTCACAAAGCAGGTGTCAGGCATGAGCAGGATGCAAAGGACCCAGGTGTGCCTTCTGTGTGCATCTGCCAGCCTCCCGGACTCAGTCCAGCAGGGAAGATGGGTGTCCCGTTAATGACCAAAACAGTGAGACGCCACTTCCCACTCACTACACATGAGAAAGGTGCCAAAACCGGTTTGGCTCAGTGGATAGAGCATCAGCCTGTGAACTGAAGGGTCCCAGGTTCGATTCTGGTCAAGGGCATGTGCCTTGGTTGCGGGCACATCCCCAGTGGGTGGCGTGCAGCAGGCAGCTGATCGATGTCTCTCTCTCATTGATGTTTCTAACTCTCTATCCCTCTCCCTTCCTCTCTGTAAAAAAAATCAATAAAAATATATGTTTTAAAAAAATCTCCAGGGACAATAAGACAGTCCAATATCTCTAAAGTGCTAGAGAAAATAAAACTGACAATCTAGAACTTTATATCCAATGAAACTATCTCTCAAGAATTAAAGCAAAATAAAGACATTAAAAAAAACAAAACGAGAAAGGTCAGTCCTCTCCAGTGTTGGTGACACGGAGGGCAGGCGGGAGGCCCGGCACCGCTGTGGGCCTGTGACTTGGCACAGCCATTCTGGAGAGCTACCAGGCGGGATTTGGCAACGTTCACAGCGGGCACGCCTTCTGACCCAGAAATCCCACTGCGGGGTAATCATCCCGGAGAAACTCTCATAAAATCCCAGCGAGAACTGGGGCGGGGACCGCACGGCAGGCAGCGTGGCTCAGGGCCAGAGGTAGCAGGTCCGTGCTCGGGAAGTGGCAGCAGCAGCAAGAAACAGCAATGAGATGTGTACACAGCGACGAGGACAGGTAGGCCCCAGCGCAGTCAGCAGAGCGAGGCCTAATCTTTGAAAATGAAAAAACATAAGAAATCCTTAGAGCCAAAACTGGTTTGGCTCAGTGGATAGAGTGGCAGCCTGCGGACTGAAAGGTCCCAGGTTCGATTCCGGTTGAGGGCATGTATCCTGGTTGCGGGCACATCTCCAGTAGGGGGTGTCAGGAGGCGGCTGATCCATGTCTCTCTCTCATCGATGTTTCTAACTCTCTGTTCCTCTCTGTAAAAAATCAATAAAATATATTTTAAAAAAAAAAAAAGAAATCCTTAGAAAATGAACAAGATTCATGCATGCCGGGAGTGGGTGTGAAGGAAGAAGAAAAACACGAAGTCAAGAAGAAAGGGGTCTTGCATAAACAACCAAGGATGGATTGCAACACCCTGAAAGTACATCAAGTCAACTCGATGTGGCTGGAAGTCCTTAGCAGCCAAAGAAAAACATATAACTCACTCACCGAAAAATGCCTGAGCCTCATGGAGATCCTCGGAGGGTCAGACCCCGGGCTGCTCTGCTCTGTGCTCATACTCCTCCCTGCTGGCCTTGGGCCGAGAGGCGTCAAAGCAATCTCTTCTGTTTGGGCTCTCTTTTCCTTCCGGCGAGTTCTTTCCCAGAAGTCGCCCCAGCCCCATGCAGATAAGCCCATGTTGGGGGGGCCCCCGCACCCCCCAGGGTTAGCTGAATTGCGGGTGAATGCTGTTCTGTTTCAGAAGCTGATTCCTGCCGCACCTGGATCACCAGCCCCTCCGTGCCTCCATCTGTGGTCCTTTATGAGCACCTGCTTCTTGTTCTCAGGTGCAGGGAGCATCAAGAGGAACGGCAATGAGAAAACCCTTCTACAGTGGTACCTCGAGATACAAGTGCCCTAACATATGAGATTTTTTTGAGATACGAGCCGTCGAGTGTGCGATTTTTGCTTTGAAATACGAGCAACATTTGAGATAGGAGTCATCGCATGGATCGGCCGGCTGCACATGACCCACCAGTTTACCGAGACTCCAGGGTCTCATAGTTTCCCACACCTCAAGGTTACGGAACGAATTAAACTCGTATCTTGAGGTACCACTGTATTTTGCATATTCTATTCTGGTGCTTTGCTTATGTGCACCCACTTAAGTCCATTTAAACTCGCACAGGCTTGTGGCATTGGCTTGTAGGTCCCGGTGCCCCCACAAAAGAAATGGCCGGGCAGTCTGCTCAATTCTGACTTGATCTGTGTGCAGGGAAGAATTCTAGGGCAAGTGAACGGAGACTCACATGAGTCACCAAAACAGAGTCACCACCTCTGTCAGTTCTCAGACTTGAACCAGTTTATCGACCCAGACACCCAGAGTGAAGTGGAGGCTGGGGTCCCTGGAGAAGAGACCTGGCCACACTGCCATAAAGTTAAACTTTTTCTTTAGAAAATATTTTTATTGATTTCAGGGAGGAAAGGAGAGGGAGAGAGAGAGAAACGCCAATGATGAGAGAGAATCATTGATCATCTGCCTCCTGCACACCCCACTCTGGGGATAGAGCCTGCAACCTGGGCACGTGCCCTGACCAGGAATTAAACCGTGACCTCCTGGTTCATAGGTCAACATTCAACCACTGAGCCACACACGCTGGACCCCCCCCAAAAAAATTTCCCCCTTTTAAAAAAAAATTTATGTGTATTGTTTTTTTCTTTTAATTTTTATTATTCAGATTATTATAGATGTTCCTCTTTTTTCCTTCCATAGCTCCCCTCCACCTGGTTCCCACCCCACCCCAGGTCCTCACCTCCCCCACCCCCACTGACCTCATCCATAGGTGTAAGCTCTTTGTCTAATCTCTCCCCCCCAAGAATTGTCAGTCTGCTCCTGTTCTATGCCCCTGATTCTATTACATTCACCAGTTTGTTCTGTTCATCAAATTTTTTATTCATTTAATTTTTAGATTCACTTGTTCATAGGTATGTATTTGTTGTCACTTTGTTGTTCATAATTTTTTATCTTTACCTTCTTCTTCTTCTTCTTCTTCCTTTTCTTAGAGAATACCCTTCAGCATTTCATAGAATCCTGGTTTGGAAAAATTATACTCTTAATCTCGCCCAGCTTTCTCCGAAGGGACTTCCAGTCATTTGCCACTGTGACTGCGCATTACAGAAAGGGAAGTAATCGGACATTTACGGCCTAAGCAAACACTAATTCCAGGAGATTCAAACCATCATTATGGCCCATCAGTCCGAGTATGGTTTATGGAGGCCAGGTGATCATTTTAGCTCGTGTTTGTCTAACACTTGGCCAAGTGGTGTCCCTGAAACCCTCCTGTGTGGGTGTGTGTTTAATGTTTCATTGATGTGAGAGAGAGAGAGAGAGAGAGAGAGAGAGAGAAAATCGATGAGAGAGAAACATCGATCAGCCGTCTCCTGCATGCAGCCCACAATCCACGCATGTTCCCTGACCGAGAATCGAAGTGGCGACCTCTTGATACAATGGGACGACACTCAACCTACTGAGCCACACCAGCTGGGCCTGTCCTGTGGTTTTATTTCCCCCGTTCCGGAATGTATAATGGAATAGACTTACACAGCAACTGGCAGACCCTGTTGTGATCACCCCATTTTACAGAGCGAGATACTGACGCATAAAAGGTCAATGAACTTACCCAAGGTCACACAGCTGGAAAGCTGAGAGTCAGACCCTGGCAGATTCACTCCAAGGTCCACAGTCTGTCATCATCACACTATCCTACTCTTTTTTAAAAAATATTTTTATTTACTTCAGAGAAGAAGGGAGAGAGAAAGAGAGAGAGAGAGAGAGAGAGAAAGGTCAATGAAGAGAGAGAATCATTGATTGGCTGCCTCCTGCATGTCCCTACTGGGGATCAAACCTACAACCCGGGCATGTGCCCTTGACTGGAATCAAACCTGGGACCCTTCAGGCCGCAGATTGATGCTCTATCCACTGAGCCAGCCCAGCTAGGGTTCTACTCTTAAGTGCTCACAGTTACAAAGGGAGAGAAGCAAGTACGCAGTGACTAGAGATGAACATAGGAGCATGGGAATCTGGGGGGCCGTGGGGGTCAGCGAGGGGTTGCCGCAGAGAGATGTCTAAATACAGTGTTAAGGGGTGAGTTAGAGCTAATGAGACTCAGGGGGGTGGTGTGGAGAAAGGGAGTCCCCACAGAAGAGAGGGGCCCCACAGAAGAGAGGGGCCGAGGCAGCCGGGGCGGCTCCGGCTGTGTGAGGTCCGGTGTGACTGGTCGTGGACTCCGGGCCTGGAAGGTGCCAGGGTGCCCAGAGGACCGCCAGGGGCGGAGTCCTGGCCCTGCTCCGGGGCCCAGCCCAGGCTGAGAAGCTTTTTCTTGCCAGTGCAGTCCGGGACATTCCAGAGCATCCCCGACATGTGGTTTCTGTCCACAGGCCTTGCCGTGCACTTTCATCTCCGAGTAAACACTGTTTGGGTTTTATTTTTGCTCTTTATTTATCGCCCTGGGCATCTCCCTGACCCCGGCTGAGGCCCGAAAGGAAGGCCCAGGCTCTTCCGCAAACCTTGGAGAGTGGGTGGCCTTTCGTTAACGACTCTGCTCCCGGCCACATGGACTGAGGCCTGTGGAGGCAACATTTCTCCCGTCTTTTAGGAACCAGAATAGCTTCAGACGTAAGGGAACTCACTGCCGTGGTTTCATGGGAGAAGAGAGGGATGGATGTGTGTGTATGGAGGAGATGGGGGGAGGGGAGGCAGTGCCTACTGTGAGCCAGGCCCTTGCACTTCTCATATATATATATAATTTTTTATTTTATTTATTATTTTTTTAATATATTTTATTGATTTTTTACAGAGAGGAAGGGAGAGGGACAGAAAGTCAGAAACATCGATGAGAGAGAGACATCAATCAGCCACCTCCTGCATGCCCCACACTGGAGATGTGCCCGCAAGCAAGGTACATGCCCCCGACTGGAATCGAACCTGGGACCTTTCAGTCCACAGGCTGACACTCTATTCATGGAGCCAAACCGGTCTCGGCTATATATAATTTTTAATTGATTTTTCACAGAGAGGAAGGGAGAGGGATAGAGAGTTAGAAACATCAATGAGAAACATCAATCAGCTGCCTCCTGTACACCCCTCCTGGGGATGTGCCCGCCACCAAGGTACATGCCCCTGACCAGAATCCAACCTGGGACCCTTCAGTCCACAGGCTGATGCTCTATCCACTGAGCCACACCAGCTCGGGCTCCTGGGGAGCTGTGTAAAATACAGATTCCCGCCCGAGACTGTTCTGGCTCAGCAGGCCTCTGCCTTTCTTTCTACATCAGCCCCAGGGGATCCCGGCGTGTGTTTGCGTCTGGAATTCACTAGTCGAGATTGTTCCTCCCACCCTAATGTTCCCTGATTCTAGAGTCAGTGAACTCCGGCCAGAAGTCTGAGTCGGGAGGTTCTGGCCGACGCAGCGATGTTCGCCAGACATGCCATCCACTCCCTAGCATTGTCCTGCATCCTTTCCCCTGGGCGAGGCCCGAGAGGAGCTCCGGCCAAGGAGCTGGTGAGAGTGGCAGGTGCCCCTTCCGGAAGGAGCCGGGGACAGCCCAGGCCCCAGGCATCCGTCTCTCTCCTGCTGGCCTTGACAACTGGAGACGTAGAACCTGACCTGCGGGTCACTGCCACCTGCAGTGAGGATGTGACTGTGGACACAGGAGAGAGAGTGGACGTGGTGGTCTTGCTGCTCGTCCTTCTGCCGCCACCAGTGGAGAGGAGGGTGGTGGCCAGTTCAGACTGTGGCCCCGCAGGAGGAAGGACAGGAAGGCTGGCCAAAGCCAGAGGCAGCCCAGGACAGGGGGACAATCTGGGTGAGGACTGGCTGGCTGGCGTGGGGCTAGCTGATACCCATGTAAGGCATGGGGTGGCGGGAGCATGATGGCTCTGAGGGGAGGTATTTATCCTTGATGGGGTAGAAGGGCAAGCCCAGAGGGGAGGAGTGAGTCACCCCCAGTCCGGGTACCTCTGATGCGGAGGGAAATCCATCCCAAGGACTTCTAAATCGAGGTCATATCCTTTCATAGCTCATGACTTCAGAGTGGCTTTGAGGATGTGCACACCTTCTCCGAGGAATGGGTGGTCATGCCTCTCAGAGGCTGGGGGTGGGACATGTTCCCCATTGATCTTCGGGGAAAAACTCGACTCTGCCTTTCCCTGGGGAATTCTTTTTTTTTTAAATATTTTATTTTTTTATTATTATTTTTTTACAGAGAGGAAGGGAGAGGAATAGAGAGTTAGAAACATCAATGAGAGAGAAACATTGATCAGCTGCCTCCCACACACACACACCCCTCCCACTGGGGATGTGCCCGCAACCAAGGTACATGCCCTTGACCGGAATCGAACCTGGGACCCTTCAGTCCACAGGCCGACGCTCTATCCACTGAGCCAAACCGGTTTTGGCTCCCTGGGGAATTCTGACACCATGTTATGCTTAGTGTTTGGGCTTCTTACCCCAGGAGAGTAAATGGTGGTTTTAAGTTTTAATTGACTTATGTTTTGATTTTTATTTACTACATTTACACAATTTATTATGTTTCCCCCTTTACATTTAAATTTTACTTATTTAAAGAATACATTCCCACCCAGCCCACATGGTTCCATGTTTGAGCATCGACCTGTGAACCAGGGGGTCACAGTTCGATTCTCGGCCAGGGCACATGCCAGGGTTGTGAGCTCCATCCCCAAAGTGGGATGTGCAGGAGGCAACCAATCAATGATTCTCCCTCATCATTGGTGTTTCTGACTCTCTCTTCCTCTCTGACATCAATCAAAATACATTTAAAAAAGAAATAAAAAACACATTCCCATAATACAAGTCGAAAGACACAAAAGAATGCACGGTGAGAAGCAAGTCTTGTTCTACCCCGTTCTCCCTTAGTTCTGGAAACAAAATCCAGGGACATTTAAAGGAAAACTTGCTGGTAATAATAGGTTCCATCTATTCACATTTGTCGTGTGCTGGACGTGTGGTATGTCATTCCAATACACCGTCTTCTGCCGAGACCGGTTTGGCTCAGTGGATAGAGCGTCAGCCTGTGGACTGAAAGGTCCCAAGTTCGATTCCGGTCAAGGGCATGTACCTTGCTTGCGGGCACATCTCCACTGTGGGGTGTGCAAGAGGTGGCTGATCGATGTCTCTCTCTCTCATAGGTGTTTCTGACTTGCTATCCCTCTCCTTTCCTCTCTGTAAAAAATTAATAAAATATATTTAAAAACAAACAAACAAACCAAAAAACAATACACCGTCTTCCAATGAGCCTATAAAGGAGGTACACAGCGGGAAAGGAAGCCGACCCTTCCACAGGTGAAATAACCACTCCAAGGTCACGCAGAGAATAAAGGGAGAGCCAGGGTCAATACCAAGTTTTTCCAGGGCGCTGGCTGCCTCACAATGTCACTAACTAACACTGATGTAATGTTCTCGTATTTATCAACCGTGTCACAGGACATTTAAGGCTCCTGACGCCTGTGTGAGACAGGCAGCGAAAACAGTATTGTTGTATATAGAAGAGAGATGATGAAACGGAGGTTCCAGGAATTCCTTCGGCCCTGTGCCAAGTTCCTTCTGAAGCTGACTTCCTTCACCCTAACGAGGCCCGTGGGATTTTTTCACCTTAAAGTGAGAGTCAGGTGAAAGTGACTTGCTTAAAGTTACACGCCTCAAGCGCCTGGGAAAACTCTGCTCTCTCTAACCTCCAAGTGATGCTCTTTAAACGATCCATCGCGATGTCTTGCAGAGATAGAAACCTCTTGTTTTCCATTTTTGCTAGGCCCCTCAATCCTCATATCGGAGCAAGGAGCAGTGTGAGTATTCCCATTTTCCAAGTGAGGAAACTGAGGCTTAAAACGTTGACACTCTGGCCGAAACCGGTGTGGCTCAGTGGATAGAGCGTAGGCCTGCGAACTGAAGGGTCCCAGGTTCAATTCCGGACAAGGGCATGTACCTTGGTTGCGGGCACATCCCCAGTGGGGGGGCGTGCAGGAGGCGGCTGATCGATGTCTCTCTCTCTCATTGATGTTTCCGGCTCTCTATTCCTCTCCCTTCCTCTCTGTAAAAAATCAATAAAATATATTTAAAACACACACACACACACACACACACACACAAAACAAAACGTTGACACTCTGATTGGTCCCAAATCACGCAACTAACAAATAATAGGGCGGGATTTGAGGCGGCTTCTGATTCTCTGTGGATCTTCCTTCCCCCACCCCCCACTCCCACCCCGACCCCCCACTCAGTAGCCAGACTTTAGACCTGCTCCTTCAGGTGAAGCTGTGTCCTATTTGCCAGCTGGGCCAGGTCTGCAGGGGGTGATTTCAACAGACGATGTGAGCACCTGGCAGGAACCACTGAGTGGGAGAGGTCAGCCCCAAGGTCAGGCAAAGGACCTCGAGCAATCCTTCAAGCCTGGGTTTCTGAGATTCAGTGCAGCTTTGCTTTCAGGCCCCGTCCCGGTTTCTCCAGTTCCCGAAGTTTCCCAGCTCCCCTCGCCCCGGGCAGAAAGCCTCCAGCCTCCCCTGAGCTCAGCCAGACAGGAACCTGGCTGACCTGTTGCCGCTCCGCAATCGTTGCTTCTTTCAGGGAGCAGGGAATGCAGTTAATTTGCATAACGCACCCCATTGGCTCGGGCTACCGGAGTGGGCGGGCTCAGCACAATCGACCTGTCAGCAGGTGGAGCCGAGACCTCGGGCGGGAGGGGTGGGAGGAACACCCAGCAGCTTTGAATGAGGTCAGGCCTCCCGTTTGTGGGTCAGCGGCACGACCGGTCTGCACCCCAATCACAGCCGCTCCCGCTAGTGCGGCCTCGCGGGAAGTGTGCATCTGCTGGAGCCAGACGCAACACACGGTAACCTTGGTTACTTGCGGGAGGTGGCAGGGAGGAGGTAGCCCAACACATTACCTGGGAGGGAGCTGAGGTTTGTTTGGGGAGGGCATGGGAAGGATATTTTCATCAGAAAGACCTTTGATGTCCGAACTGTGATCCTTGCGAACCCATTAAAACAAACATTTAGGACACATACTGTCTTTAATTTTATTTAATTTTGAATTTATATATTTTTAAACGAATAGGGTCTCATAATGCAGTGGTTCTCAACCTGTGGGTCGCGACCCCTTTGGGGGTCGAACAACACTTCCACAGGGGTCGCCTAAGACCACTGGAAAACACAGATACTATTCATAACAGTTGCAAAATTACAGTTATGAAGTAGCAACAAAAGTAATTTTATGGTTGGGGTCACCACAACATGAAGAACTGTATTAAAGGGTTGCAGCATTAGAAAGGTTGAGAACCACTGTCATAATGTATGTATATATGTATGTGTTCCACATATGTGTGTAGAGTGATATAGTTATAGATATCAATGGATGATATAGATCTTAGGACACTATCAGATACTTATAAATGTCAAACTTAGCCTGGCATTCAGAGCCCTCTGCTCTCTGCCCTCGCCTTCTTCCCACCTGCCCACCAACCTGAACCCAAAGCCATAGCCCCACAGATGGGTCTCTGTGCCCAATCCACCTTTCTGCACCTACGATTTTGCCCTTGAATTTGCCCTGGCCTTTCCCTCCACAGGGATGCTCTCTCTCCTTATAACTTTATCTTTGAAATTCCACCCAGCCTTCAGGGGTCACTCAGAGGCCTTCTCCCTGAACCCCTGAAGGTTGCCCTCTGTGCTTCCCGGCTTGGTTTGCTCTTGTCTGAGCGCGCTCATCGAGATGTCCACCCACACAGCCCCTCACACCCCCACTGGCTCATTGGCCCAGTTCCCCAGCCTTGGCCCAGTGTCATTTATTGATTCAACCAACATTTATTAAACACCTTACTCTGTGCCAGGCACTGTTCTGGGCACTGGAGATAGAGCAGGGAGCCAACCTTGTAAATTCCAGACCTCCTGGAGCTGACGTTCCGAAGAGTAAATGGCTACGTCAGCGCAGTGTGTAATTTGTCCAGCGG
>PVJN01052504.1:0-14073 GCA_004026805.1 Lasiurus borealis | reverse complement strand
AGCCCCTGGGATGGGGGAAGGGCTGGCACTGGAGGAGGAGAGGGAAGTCTGGGCCCTCCCGGGCTCTCACTTATGTGCACAGAGCATCTGAGGAACAGCATATGGTGGGACATGTGAGGCTCCACTGCAAACAGAGAAATGTGAACAAATGATTAAATAAAATAAATGTGCTCAAATCCAACACATGGACGGCTTCTCTGTCTTCAAAGGGATTTAAGCAAGGAGCCTGGTGCATTATTCAGCCAACCTCTCTTTATTTTTAAGATAAAGAATTATGAAGGCCTTGCCTGACATGGCTCAGTGGCTGAGCATTAACCTATAATCAGGAGGTCACGCTTAGATTCCTGGTCAGGGCACGGACCCGGGTTGGGGGCTTGATCCCCAGTGTGGGGCATGCAGGAAGCATCCAATCAATGATTCTCTCTCATCATTGATGTTTCTATCTCTTTCTCCCTCTCCTTTTCTCTCTAGTCAATAAAATCAATAAAAACATATTTAAAAAGAAGGAACCTTAAAGTACTTTCACACTGAACAAAAGGAAGCTGAGTGAAGGAGGAGAGGAGGGGTGGACCCTGGACATATAAAAATGCAGTCCTGGCTCCAATTTCTGGGAAACCCCTTCACAAAAAATTAACTTAGAAACACCTTATAAGATCAAAAGAGAACATACATGAGAGTACTTTTTTGACGTAAAGGGCTTTAGAATTATAAGGTGTTACTTATTATGCAATATTTCTGCTCAGTGCAGACTACAAAACAGATACTACAGGAAGGCTGGAGGTTTATGATAATGTCTCCTCCCTCACAAGGTACTTACACAATTTGGGCTGTTTCATTTAATTAGTCCTTGCCTCTTCTATAGACGACTGCAGAAGCCTTCTAAGCGGCCTCCCCCGAGTTGCCAACAGTATGGTCCACTCTGTTCACTCTGCCCTGGTGATTCCCTGAGACCCCGCCCCATCTTCCACCTTCTTGCTTGTTCCATTAACCTTACATGCCACTCCTGGGTTCATTTTCCTGATGCAGAGCTCTGACAAAAAAAAAACTTGCAACGTTCCTCTTGCCGACTGCACAGAGCTGGGAGACGCTGGCTTCGCAGTCAGATCCGCCATAATCTGGTCCCCCGTGACTTTCCCAACCTGGTTTCCCTCCTTCCATCCTGGCAGATGTGTAGGCTCAGGAAGATCAAGTCACTTATCCAAGACTACACAGATACCAAGTGACAGATCCTGAAATCAAACTCTCAAACCCTGGACACCTCAGGCCAAACCAAGGCTCTTTCTACGCAGCCCATCACCTTTCCATGATGGATACAGTTGCAGGGAAGATCTTACCGCAGCGTTCTTTCTTTTTTGGAAAAATTACCCCAGGACAAATTCCCAGAGTGGGATTGCCACGTTAAAAGACATTAATATTTTTATGGCTGCGTGAATTAACATACGCCTTGCAAAAGTGCTGAGCCAATTAACATTTTAGCCAATGATGCACACAAGTTTCACCAGACCCTCCTCTCTCCCGGGAATAACCTTTAAATAAATTTCTAATTGAATAAGGTATTTCTTTGTTTTAGTTTAAATTTCTTTGATTATTGAGGTGGAATGTTTTCTATGCATTGACTTACAATTTGTATCTTGTCTTGTGTGAATTATGTGTTCAGATCGGTGGCTCACATAATTACTAAAGTCTTCACATTTCAGAATTTGAAATGTAGAAAAAAATAAAAGAAAAGGCAATCTTGAAGGGCAGACATGGTAGACTTTGTGAAATCAGAGCAGAGGTCTCTATCGATAAAGCATGCAAATAGCTGTATTATGAGTAAATCTTTAAAACAAAATTGAGGTCAACTAACTTAAAATACTAGGCTACACTTAACAGGAAAACATAGGAGATGGCATTTCCTGAACTCAGACTATACCTTTCCTGACCCTGACAATATCATAACACTAACATTCATTATTTAATTTCATTCTGTGGACAGTATAATTGTTCTAAAAGAGCAATGCCTTATTTTTTTTTAATGTTGTTTTAAAAATTATTTTATTTTATTTATTTTTAAAATATATTTTTATTGATTTCAGAGAGGAAGGAAGAGGGAGAAAGAGTTAGAAACATCAATGCTGAGAGAGAACCATTAGCTGCCTCTCTGCACATCCCCCACTGGGGGTTGAACCCTCAATCAGGGCATGTGCCCTTAACTGGAATCAAACCTGGGACCTTTCAGTCCACAGGTCCATGCTCTATCTACTGAGCTAAAGTGGCTGTGGCAAAAAAATTATTTTTAAAATATATTTTATTGATTTTTTTTACAGAGAGGAAAGGAGAGGGATAGAGAATTAGAAACATCGATGAGAGAGAAACATCAATCAACCCCACTGGGGATGTGCCCGAAACCAAGGTACATGCCCTTGACTGGAATCAAACTTAGGACCCTGAGTCCACAGGCCAATGTTCTATCCACTGAGCCAAATCAGGGCGACAAAAATTGTTTTATTTTTTGCCCAACCAGTGTGGCTCAGTGGTTGAGCGCCAACCTATAAACCTGGAGATCACGGTTCAATTCCCAGTCGGGGCACATACCTGGGTTTCGGGCTCAGTCCTCAGTGTGGGGTGTGCAGGAGACAACCAATCAATTATTCTCTCTCATTGATGTTTCTATCTCCCTCTCCCTTCCTCTCTGAAATCAACAAAAATATATTTAAAAACAAATAAACAAACAAACATTCCCGACTTATTCATCTTATTCAGAACAGTCCTGGTGCTTCAGCTTATGCCATCGTTATCTGCATAAGTCTCACCTGTGTCCTGCCTGCTGCGTGTAAAGCAGCTTTCTTTGTTTGCTCCAAAATGCCTTTGAGGCAGCAGACTGGCATTGGTTCTGGAATGATTCATTGTTCACCCTGTTTATGCTTAGTATAATCTTTTAAACTTTGATCTTATCTCTCTTTGGAATTACCTTCTCAAACTTAGGGTCTTGGCCCTTCTCAATGCCTGCTTTCCAACTGCATAGTTAGAATGAATCATAAAAGTTATTTTATTTGTTCATTGATGTGATATTCACATGTTCTTATCTTCGCCAAGTCTGCTCAGGTGTTACCTCCTCAATGTGGCCTACTCTGATTACTTAAAATTGAGTCATCTCCTTCTCATGTACCCCCTTGTTCTCCTTACCCTGTTCCATTTCATTGTACTTAGCAACTCCTAACAATATATATTTTTTATTTATTACTAGAGGCCCGATGCAAGAGTAGGTTTTCCTTCCCCTGGCTGCCGGCACTGGCTTCCCTCTGGCATCCAGGACCTGGGCCTCCCTTGCAGCCCCGTCTGGAAGGTCTTCCGGAAGGACGTCCTGCCTAATTAGCATATTATGCTTTTATTATTATAAATGTCTATCCCTTAGTGTATAGCACCTTCCTCCAGAATGTCAGCTCCATTTTGCCTATTGAATTGGTGATGTGTCCCAAGAATGCAGAACAGGCATAGGAGGTCTTCCATAAATACAGTGTTCGTTGAAGGAAAGGGATGTGAGCTCCTGCTTTGTATGAGACACTGGCTAAGTATGCTGAGAGTTTAGCCTTAGAGTTGAAATATGGAATTAATAACTACAATACAAGATAGAAGCAGCAGAACAGAAAAAGAGCTGGGCAGTTAGAGGAGGAGAAAGAAAGCTTTCAGTCATGAAAAAGCTGAGGGAAGGCATGAGCAGAGGCACGGGGCAGGATAGGAGAGGGGAGGCTGATGAATCAAAGAGACTGGAATTGAACCCTGAATCTGCCCTAATTGAATGAGGTTGGCATGTTATAAGCAACTCATCTGCAAATTGGGGGTAAACATATTTATGGTAGTAAAATTGTGAGGGTCTAATAAGATAATGCCTGTGCATGGCCTATGGTGAATAGCTCCTGGAACCAAGTTCATGTTGAATTAATATCAATTAATATCAATCCCCTTCTTCCTCTTGGGTAGGTCTATCAATAGGAAAGCATAAATTATGACATATAATAGAATAACATATCATTGAAATGATAGCTGCCAGGGATATGTAGAGGGATATGTAGTAGCATGGAAAATAGCGTATGACTGACAGAGTGAAAAAAGGCAGATTACAAAATTGTCTATGATGACAACTGGCTAAAGAGAATGCAAAACCTACAAAAAATCTATACATTCTTGGGCTATTTTTGTGGGGATGAGAATTAATTTACCTAAATGTGCTCCTCTGATTTTTGTAATTATGATTTTTTGACAGCAATTATTTTTTTTCTTTATTGATATTAGAGAGAGGAAGGGAGAGAGAGAAACATTGTTGTGAGAAACATCAATTGGTTGCCTCCCCTATGCACCTTGACCAGGGATCAAAACCTGACAGGGAATAGAACCTGCAACCTTTTGGTGTACAAGACAACACTCCAACCAACTGAGCCACACTAGCCAGGGCAAAATTTTTTTTTAATCCTCACCTGAGGACTTTTAAAAAACATCATTTGAGAGGGAGAGGGAGAGAGAGAAACATCGATGTGAGAAGAGAGAAACATTTATTGACTTGCTGCTCTATGCACCCACCAGGGACCAAATCCACAACCGGAGTATCTGCCTGTCTGGGAATCGAACCTACAACCTTTTGGTGTACAGACGACACTCTAACCAACTGAACCACTTAGACAGGGCAGCAATGAATTTTGACATATTTCAAATTTAAAGAAAAGTTGCATAGTACATACAAGGAATTTCCAAATATCTTTTACCCAGAATCACCAGTTATTTGAACACATTCCCCCCCCCCCTCTCTCTTCCTCTCTCATACATTTACTAAAAATAAAGACATTCTCTGCCCTAGCTGGTTTGGCTCAGTGGATAAAGCATTGGCCTATGGACTGAAACGTCCCAGGTTCAATTCTGATCAAGGGCACATGCCCAGGTTGCAGGCTTGATCCCTATTAGGGGGTGTGCAGGAGGCAACTGATCAATGATTTGCTCTCATTGTTGATGTTTCTATCTCTCTCTCTTTTCCTCTTCCTCTCTAAAATCAATAAAATATATTTTAAACAATAAAGACATTCTCTTATATAATCACAGAATAGATTTCTTGCTATTTTAAAAATAAAAACATTGAGAGAATATGTCTTCTTTTCTTAAGATCCTGGACCACAATCTCACTAGGTTCAGAGCAATCTTTGAGCATCTCACATCTCAAAATACCAGTAAACCTCCAGGTCAGTCATGTTTCCGGTGGGCAGGACCCCCTTAAAACACCTGGCTGCAAGACAGGTATTGTGCCGCCTCCCTCCAGTGTCCAGGTTGTATGGAGGAGGGGTGAGATGGAGCCACCCTGGAGAGGCTTCTTTTCACGACTGGGATTCTGCACGAACAAGGCCACAGAGGTTTATGTGACCCAGGAAGCTTGTCCACTTGGGCCCAGCTTCCCCGGGAATGGAATTTCAAGAGAAAGTCACTTAGCTCCCAACTGGCTCCCCACTCCCACCGGAGTCTGCTGAAAATGTTTCTTCAAACCATTGAGTTCTAAGGACCCAACTGCAAGTGCTGGAGTCAAAAGTGGTTAAATAAGAGTCAATCCTTAGAACTCCGAAGCTTAGAGACACCATTATATAAGGAGGATTGTTTAAGGGGCTGTGCTGGGAACAATTTCAGCATGTCATAATTGCAAGTTTTATCAAAAGGTTGATAAGACTTAGGGGCTCAACAAGAGCTGAGTCACATATGTTATGGGCTGTTGGAAAATGGTTTCAGGACATTTCCCCACACCTAAAGATTTGTATATATTATTGTTAACTGCCAGACAGCTCAGGGCATCTTAAATCTACATGTTATTGCCTCCTGTTGGTCAAACACCTGAACAGCTGTAGGCTATTTCCCAGATTGACAATGCTTCTGTAAACCCTACCCTTTGAAGTATTATCTTCACCTTCCCTTAGGACAAACTGTGTTAATAAATAACACGGGGGTCCTTAGACAAGGGGTAGTTTTCAGTTCCTTTAGCTGAAGCTCTTCTGAGCTCCAATACCTTTCAAAATAATCTTTTGTCTTTGGACTCCTTGAATCTATGAATCAGCTCCTTTCTCCAGATTGCTGCATTCCTTCGTAATGCTGGAAAAAGAACTCAGGCAGGGCTTGCCCTTTGTTGGAGGAATGGAGTCTGTGTGAAGGGCACTGGCAGTGACTGGAGTAGCAGCCAGGGGGAGGATGGGAGAGGTTTCCCAGGAGTTTGTGGACAAGGCCTGAATACATATAATCAATCATACACACCTCCACTGGCTCCAGGGAGAAGGTCCACCCCACTCTTTCCTTGGTCCTTCCTGGGTTACCACACCCAGGGTGTTCCTCTTTCCATATTTGCAGCCTCTGCCTCATGCCCAACGAGGACAAGCACAAGCAAAACAGATCCCACACCCTGCAGCCTACAGGAAGGAATTTAGCATCATTCCTGGCTCCTACCTCCATCCCAACTGGTCTGGCTCTGGCCTTAAGATCCAGGCCGGGCCCCACCCAAACTCCAAGGTTAATAATGGCTTTGCCCATGCTATTCTTCTCTCCACCCTGGAATGTCCTTCTTCCCTGGCTCTTAACTTGTTAACCCTGTGATTTGGAGGAGTCAGCCTTTCTGGACCTGCCTCCTCATCTATTAAAAAAAACACAACAATGACACTTACCTCAGAGGATGGTGATGATGGAGAAAAGGGACCTTGCATGTGAAAGCACATGACTGACTGGTGCAAGTGCTAGTCAAATCTAAAGCTTATCCACTGGAGCCACCAGAGTTTGGCCTGGCTTAATCTATACTCTATCAGTGCCCTGAGCTGAAGGTCACAAGCTGCTCCATCAATATCAATGTCTGAGGCTGATTTTTATTGGAAAGGTTATTGCCCATTTTCACCTATCAGATTGACAAAATTACCTATAGACCAAAAAATATATAGTTTTTTTGTTTTGTTTTTTTAAAAAAACAAAACAACAACAACTACCATATGGTCTAGCAATTCCACTTCTGGGTATATATCCAAAGGAAATGAGTGAGATACCTGCACCCTCTTGTTCACTGCACCATTACGTACAATAACCAAGACATAAAACAACCTGTCTCCATCAATGAATGACTATATAAAGAAAACGTGCTAGCCTTGGCTGGTTTTGCTCAGTGGATAGAGCGTTGTCCTGTGGAATGAAGGGTCCCAGATTCGATTCTGGTCAAGGGCATATACCCAGGTTTTGGGTTCAATCCCCACTGTGGGACATGCAGGAGGCAGCTGATCAATGATTCTCTTTCATCATTAATGTTTCTATTTTTCTCCTTCTCCCTTCCTCTCTGAAATAAACAACAACAAAAAACTGCCACAGTGGTAGGCAAACTCAGTAGTCAACAGAGCCAAATATCAATAGTACAATGATTAAAATTTCTTTTGAGAGCCAAATTTTTAAAATTAAACTAATAGGTAGGTACATTGTTATTAACTTAATTAGGGTACGTGGTATTTTGTGGGAGAGCCACACTCAAGGAGCCAAAGAGCCTCATGTGGCTCACGAGCCGCCGTTTGCCGACCACTGGCCTAACATGTAGTTAAGTAATAAACAAATACATATTGAATTGAAAGAATATGATCTCAGATGTTTTCAAAAGGAAATTACCCTTCCCACATTTAAAGACAAGCTCATACATGTCCATGTTCCTAAAAAAAAAGGCCCTTGAAGGACAGTGACCACTGATAGCTGTGCTTTTCCCGGGGATGAGCAGCTTTCTGTTGCCCTGTGTCTGGTCTACAGAAAGCAACATTCTGAGAGGTGGGGCTGCAGTGGGCAGCCCACACATACTCCTGGCAGCTCTCAGGTGTTGTTGTTGGTTGCCTTTAGTCCTGCTCTCTCCATAGGAAAAAAACAGTAAAGCCTCAAGGTGACTTGCAGGGTCAGAGAGAAACAGGTCAAAGACAAGATGTGCAATTTTCAGAACACAGTTTTATTTATATCTAAGGAGAGACACCTACCTGCAGAGGCCTGGGCCTTCGGCAAACCAGACATAGTGGGTGGTGGCTTCTGAGGTTTGGAGCACCAGGCCAGAATGAGCCAACATGCCCAGAGCAGGGGGTTGGTTCACGTTCCAGCGGCTAAATCCTGAAAGTTCTGGTCTCTCTGCTCAAAGCTTAAGGGGTAAAAAGAGATGTCAGGCAGGGTCAGCTCAAGGGACCATGTAGGCCCCTGTGGACTGGGCCGAGATCAGAGAAACACCTGGATCTGGGTGAGAGGTCACTTCAGAGCCGTAGAGTCAGTCCTAGAGTCCCGAAGAGAACAGGCCCGCCTCTCTGAGATTTCGAAAATGGTTACAAAACACCATGACTTTGGAATATTCAGAAAGAATTTTTCAGAACTTAGGAGACACAACATAGTTTGGGGGACTTTTAGAGAAAGGCCCACAGTTCACTTCCAGTTTACCAGGATGAAGTCTGTCTTATCTGTTCAGGCGGCTCTAACACATTGCAGTAAACTCGGTGGTTTAAACCGCAGACCTTTGTCACAGTTCTGGAGGCTGGAAAGTCCAAGATGAGAGTGCCAGCATGGTCAAGTTCTTGGTGAGGATCCTCTCTCCGGTTTGCAGATAGTCACCTTCTATATCCTCAGGTGGTAGAGAGAGTGAGCGAGCTCTGGTCTCTTCCTTTTCTTTCTTTCTTTTTTTTTTTAAAATTAAATCTTTATTATTCAGATTATTACATTTGTTTCTCTTTTTTCCCCTCCATAGCTCCCCTCCACCGGACTCCCACCCTTCTCTCTACCTTTACCTCCCTCCCATTGACCTCATCCATAGGTGTATGATTTTTGTCCAGTCTCTCCCTGTACACCCCTCACCCTTTTCCCCCTGAGAATTATCAGTTCACTCCTTTTCTGTGCTCCTGATTCTAGTATATTCACCAGTTTATTCTGTTGATCAAATTTTTAATTCACTTAATTTTTAGATTCACTTGTTGATAGATATGTATTTGTTGTTCGTAATTTTTTTTGTCTTTTACCTTTTCTTCTTCCTCTTCTTAAATAGTACCTTTCAGCATTTCATATAATACTGATTTGGAGTTGATGAACTCCTTTAGCTTTTTATTATCTGTGAAGCTCTTTATCTGCCCTTCAATTCTGAATGATAGCTTTGCTGGATAGATTATTCTTGGTTGTAGGTTCTTGCTATTCATCACTTTGAATATTTCTTGCCACTCCTGTCTGGCCTGCATCGTTTCTGTTGAGAAATCAGCTGACAGTTGTATGGGTGCTCCCTTGTAGGTAATGAACTGTTTTTCTCTTGCTGCTTTTAATATTCTCTCTTTGTCTTTTGCTCTTGGTATTTTAATGATGTGTCTTGGTGTGGTCCTCTTTGGATTCCTTTTATATGGGGTTCTGTGTGCTTCCTGGACTTGTAAGTCTATTTCTTTTACCAGATGTGGGAAGTTTTCAGTCATTATTTCTTTAAATAGGTTTTCAGTATCTTGCTCTCTCTCTTCTTTTGACACCCCCATAATTCTGATGTTGGTACACTTGAAGCTGTCCCAGAAGCTCCTTACATTATCTTCACATTTTTGGATTATTTTTTCTTCTTGCTTTTCCAGTTGAGTGTTTTCTGATTCTTTATGTTTCAAATTTTTTACTTGATTCTTGCCTTCCTCTAGTCTGCTATTAGGTCTCTGTATAATATTTTTTATTTCAGTGTATGTTTAATTTCTAGTTGGACTTTTTCCATCTCTAGTTGGTTCTTTTTAATTTCTTCTTGGGCCTCGCTAACTTTATCTAACTTTTCTAGGATAATCTTGAAAAACCTTATAAGCATGGTTTTGAACTCTATATCCAGTCGTTTGTTTTCCTCCATTTCTTTTGTTTGTGATCTCTTCCCTTGTCTTGGCATTTTCACTATGCCGGGAGAACTTCTGTGTTGGATTCAGCCTTATGATACCAGACTTGCAAAACTGCAAAAGCCTCTCTGTTGAGCTTGGGATGGGTGGAATCTCAGGGCTTAATGGGCTGCCTTGCCTTCCAGTCGGCCCCACCCTCCACGGCCCCTGAGTCTCAGGTGACTGGGTAATCGCTGGAGCGGTCCCTGTGCACGTGCCTCATAGTGCCTCTAGACTGCTGCCCCTCTGGCTCCCCTGCACTCATGGACCATATGAGTCTGGGTCCCTAGGGTTTCATCCAAAACTGGGGTTTAGTGGAGTTAGAAGTGGCACAGTTGGGAGGATCTGTCTCCCACCACTCGTGAAAGCCCGTGGCACAATCAGCAGTCGGTCCTCTGCACGCGCACAGTGCCATGCATGCCATCAGACTTCTGATCTTTTGCAACTCCCCTAAATTTCCGTGCACCACTCCCTTTTCACAGTCCAAACTCCCCCCGTATGAGTTTCGGCTGGATCTGGGGTTTAGGGTCTTTGAGAGTCTCCTTCTCCCTCCCACCAGAGAAAGCTAGCCAGGTTCTCCGGCACCCGATCTCTCCACACGCGCATCTCCGTACCTCAGCTTTTCCCAGCTCCTCTGGGTCTCTGTGAGCCCCTCTCTTTCCTTCTAGTTGTAGAATTTCCACTCATCCAGCTTTCCTGTGGTTCTGGATGATGTCCATGCTGTCTTTTAGTTGTAGTTTTGAAATTGTTGCGCCAGGCAGCAGTGTAGGTGTTTACTTATGCCGCCATCTTGGATTCTCTTGTTCCTTTTCTTATAAAGACATCAATCCCACCATCACAGTGGGGGTTATGGCTCCAACATGTAAGTTTTGAGAGGTACACAAACATTCAATCCACAACAGGGTCCTAGTGACTGCAGTGCCATCAAGACGGCTTATACAACTCCCAGCCAGGAAGCATCCTGGGCCTGCGTACAGGCCAAGAGCCAAAGGTTGACCAACTGCCTCCAGGTTCTCAGAGGCAAGGCAGCTCCCAGTGGTTCGCCCACCATATTCCGATGGATATGGCCTTTCAGAAAGTGAGGGCTGGAGGTGATGTCAATAAGCCAGGATGGAGTAGGGCAGAGCCAGAAGGACCGCTCCGCAATTAGGTCAGGGCTGTGGGGAGGCCGAACAAGCTGGAAGCCTGGAAGATCTCTGCCTTCCAAAGCATGACGGACTTGTAAAGCCATCAGAGCTGTACTTGCATATACATTATCACTTTTTTTAAAAATATATTTTATTGATTTTTTTACAGAGAGGAAGGGAGAGGGATAGAAAGTCAGAAACATCGATGAGAGAGAGACATCCATCAGTCGCCTCCTGCACGCCCCACAGTGGAGATGTGCCCACCAGCAAGGTACATGCCCCCGACCGGAATTGAACCTGGGACCCTTCAGTCCGCAAGCCGACACTCTATCCACTGAGCCAAACCGGTCTTGGCTACATTATCACTTTTGATCCTCAGAACAATCCTGAGAGAGGCCTTTCATCATTGATCAATAAGTCTTTATTTTTACCAAGGAAAACCCATTTTTAACATTCATTATGATAGCTAGTGAAGCACCTGATATACAGATAAGAGATAGCTGAAGCGCTTGTACTAGCCAATAATAAGTATGGACTTGTTATTTTTTAATCACCTTTGTTGATTTACACATAGTGAAATGTACCCATTTTAAATCTATTAATTTGAGTGCACATCAAGTACATTAAAAGCAACTTGAAACATTTCTCCAAAGGTATATTCCCCATAACCACCACTCCAAGGAGGACAGAGCATTTCCATCCCCTCAGAAAGTTCCCTCCTGTTTCATTACAGTCAATCTTCCCACCATTAATGTCCCAAGCAAACCACACATCTTCTAGTACTACAGCCTAGCTTTGTCTGTTCTAGAATTTCATATAAATAAAATCACCCAGTATGTACTTTTTTGTGTTTGTCTTTTTCACTCTGCATAATATTTTAAAGATTCACGCGTGTTATAGATCAGTAACTTGTTCTTTTAAATTATTAACGTATCTTTAATTATATTGGATACTAGTGGGCTGGTGCATGAAATTCATGCATGCGGGCTAGGGGTGTCCCTCAGCGCAGCTTGCATCCTCTCCAATCTGGTACCCCTTGGGGGATGTCCAACTGTCTGTTTAGGCCCTGTGGGATTGAGTCTAAACCAATAGTAGGACATCCCTCTCACAATCCGGGTCTGCTGGCTCCTAACCGCGCGCCTGTCTGCCTGCCTGATTGCTTCTGCTTCTGCCTGCCAACCTGATCGACCTGTAACTGCTCCCCTGCCGGCCCGATTGCCCACAACTGTCCTCCCCTGCCAGGACCTGCCTCCTCCACTGGGACCTGCCTCCTCAGTGCAAGCTGGGACTGGCCTCCTCTGTGCCGTGTGGAGCCACAGGACACCCAGACCGCACCATGTGGAGCGGCTGCTGGGCCCCTCTTCTGCTGTGTGGGCGGCCATCTTGTAGTGGCCATCTTGTGGCGGTGATGTGCACGAGGGTCACCTAGGTTTTTATTAGTATAGATACCATAATTTATTTGTTCATCTTCCTGGATGGCTATTTGAGTTGTTTCTGATTATTGGTTATTGTGAATAAAACTGCTATGAACATTCATGTATAAGTATTTCTGTGGATATATAATTCCATTTCTCTTGAATAAATACCACAGACTGAAATTATTGTTATATTATGTATGTGAACTTTTTTTTCCTTTTGTTCTTTTTCTCTTCATTCTTCCTGTTCGATTTTTGGCTTTTTCTTTTGTTATTAACTTTGTCTTTTCTTTTTTTATTGTTGTTAACTTTATTATTGCCAATCTATTTTCCAAAGTGGTTGTACCATCTACCACTCCCACCAGCAGTGAATGAGAGTTCCGATTACTCCACAGCCTCACCACTACTGGTATTGTCAGTTTTTTAATTTTAGCCATTCCGGTGGGTGTGTATCTCATCATGTTTTTTAAAAAATATATTTTATTGATTTTTCACAGAGAGGAAGGGAAATGGATAGAAAGCCAGAAACATCAATGAGAGAGACATTGATCAGCCGCCTCCTGCACGCCCCCCACTGGAGATGTGCCCGAAACCAATATACATGCCCTTGACCGGAATCGAACCTGGGACCCCAGTTTCAGCTCATCGTGGTTTTTAAAATTTGCATTTCTCTGTTGGTTAATGATACTAAGAATATTTTTATTTGTTTATTGAACATTTATATGTCTTCTTTAACAAGTGTTCAAATCGTTTGTATATTTTTTATAATCAATTTTCAAAATAAATTTTATTTAACAAAATTTTATAAAAGTGATTAAGGTCATTATTGTTTCCCTTTCACAGGTAAGGAAAATAAGTCCAGAGGAGAAGACCTACCCATGCTTTATTACAGTAGAAAACCAGCAGTTTGTAGCAGTAGCTCCAAGTTATTCTGATAAACTATTTGTATTGCAAAGGGAGGCACTGCTATCCTTAAGCTGTGCTGAATGACCCCCACCTGCTTAGTAGACTTTATTTAAGGTATTTAGATGTTTGAGCACAAACCAGAACCCCCTGATATTTTAGTTTTTTGTCCAGTAAAAGAATAAATTAAAAAAAATCAGACATGCAACTAATAGAAAAACATTCTTTGTTCATGGATCAAAAGATAATATGGTTAAGATGCCAGTACTCCTCAAAATGATCTATAAATTCAACATACTCCACATCAAAACCCCAGCTGGGGGTTTTTGGTAGAAATCGATAAACTGATTCTAAGATTCACATAGAAATTCCAGGGACCCAGAGTTGTCAAAACTATCATGAAAAAGAACTCACACTTCCTAATTTTAAAACTGACTACAAATTCATAGCAATCAAGACAGTGTGGTACTAGCATAAAGATAGAAATAGGAAAACAAAATAGAAGTTAGAGTTCAGATACAAATCTTTAATTTACAATCAAATGGTTTTCAACAACTGTGTCCAGATAATTCAATGCGGGTGGGTGGGTGGGGAGAATAATCTTTTCAACAAATGGTGCTGAGACAACTGGTTATCCAACTGCCAAGGAATGAAGTTGAACTTCTATCTTACACAATATACATTATATATTTCTCTCTCTCTCTCTCTCTCTCTCTCTCTCTCTCTCTCTCTCTCTCTCTCTCTCTCTCTCCTGGG
>PVJN01052503.1:0-14072 GCA_004026805.1 Lasiurus borealis | reverse complement strand
AATACCAAGAGCAAAAGACAAAGAGAGAATATTAAAAGCAGCAAGAGAAAAACAGTTCATTACCTACAAGGGAGCACCCATACGACTGTCAGCTGATTTCTCAACAGATGCAATGCAGGCCAGACGGGAGTGGCAAGAAATATTCAACGTGATGAATAGCAAGAACCTACAACCAAGAATAATCTATCCAGCAAAGCTAACATTCAGAATTGAAGGGCAGATAAAGAGCTTCACAGATAAGAAAAAGCTAAAGGAGTTTATCAACTCCAAACCAGTGTTATATGAAATGCTGAAGGATACTCCTTTAGAAGAGGAAGAAGAAAAAGGTAAAAGCCAAAAAATTATGAACAACAAATACATATCTATCAACAAGTGAATCTAAAAATTAAGTGAATTAAAAATTTGATCAACAGAATAAACTGGTGAATATACTAGAATCAGGAGCACAGAAAGGGAGTGGACTTATAATTCTCAGGGGGAAAGGGGTGAGGGGTGTACAGTGAGAGACTGGACAAAAATCATACACCTATGGATGAGATCAATGGGAGGGAGCTAAGGGCAGAGGGAGGGGTGGGAGCTGGGTGGAGGGGTGCTATGGAGGGGAAAAAAGAGAAGCAAATGTAATAATCTGAATAATAAAGATTTATTTAAAAAAAAGAACTATAAGAGAATAAATTTCTATTAAAAAATAAATAAAAAGCGGACATGAAAGGATTTAATCTCTTTTAGAAGGAATTAAGGCACTGGGAAGGCACTTGAGTATTCTATACTGGCCCCTCTTTCCTCTTTTGCCAAGAGGGACCCTCTTCTCACAACCCAAGGGCCCTCATCTGTAATCTGAGCTCTGTATTTCACACTGAGGTTGAAGCCTTGAGGTGGCTGGTATAATGGATCTGTCTCTCTCCAAATGGTGTGAGCTGGGACCAACCAGGAGAAGGAAGCTGAATTCCCTGAGATAAGTGATCAGTGCCGGGCGCCCCCGTCAGCAGGCAAGAGGATTCCCAAGGCAGGTGCTAGGCGTGGAGGCCACAGGGGCATAGGCTACCATGGAGACTGAACTGAACCTCACAACACCTTGCTTGGCCCTGGAGGATAACTGGTTACCAGAGACGGGTAAGATTCCTCAGGGAAGGAAAAACCCAAGACAGGCACAGTCACAGAGGGGCCATCAGGAGAGAACTTGAGGGTCAACACAGGTAGGGCACAGACTCTCACCCCACCTCCAACCTTGCAGGGGTCTGAACCTTCATCCCTTCTGATGGAGGTCTCCTGCCCCCATGGCTACTCCGCTTCCCAAGCTCTGCAAAGATTGGGACCCAGGTAACAGAGACGTGGCTCAGCTCAGATCAGGACCCAGGTAACAGACAGAAACATGCCGACAGCAGCTGCCCTATATCTAAATTCAGCCTAGCACTAGGAATGCTCAGTGCCTACTCAATGCAAATAAACTTTTCCACTAATATATACAGGGTAATCTAAGATTGTTGGTAGAGTATTAAATTTGACGTAAAAGAGTTATCAAGTTTTCAGATTAATTTAATTTGGAGAACTGAAATAAGCGAAAACCCAAGAAAATTTAAGTGTACTGAACAAAAAGCTGTTTCTAAACTATTAATTAAAATTTCTATTGATAGCTCATCTCACGATAAAATTGCTTAATATGTAATGAACATAAAACAGGCATATTTATATTTGTGTGCAAAAATTAAAACTTAAAGTTATCAAGATTGCATTAAAAATTTTTACCAAATTCTCCACTAATCAAAAAAAGGGGGGGGGGGGAATAGGATAATATCATGTAAGGGAAAATATCTGGTAAGTGAATTACATCTAGAAAATTTTCACTTTAGAAAATTAATTTTCATTTGTAATACTAACAGCAAGACACCCATGTAAAACACACATGGTGTCAAAATAAGCCAAAGGAAAAGCGGTAGGCAAAAATAAAAAGGACCACAAATCAGTTTTATAGAAAAGATTCCTTTATTAACTCTTGGTTGAGAATATGTTTATATACTTAAAAAAAACCAATTCCAAGACCAAGTGGACTCCTGTAACAGAGAGGAACTGATAGGTCTGCGTCAGCCACGAAGGCAAGAGGAGAAACAGTCCAGACAGAGATGGAAGATGCGGATGGTGCCTTCTCATGCAAGCAGTCAGCAGCAGTGCATCACTACAGGATGCTTAGGACCAAACCAGAGAGGGTTGGACCAGCATTGCCACCATTTGTCCACTATACAGATACCACTGATGACATGTACACATAGGAACTGTTTGACATTGAAACTGGGACTCAAAGCTATTGGACATTGAAATTAGGACTCAAACATTTTTCTTTTGCTCTTGTGGGTTTTTTCTAGCCTACAGGGGCAAGATGTTTTTAAAGACAAGAATCAGGGGGTGGGGGGAAGCAGCTGCAGAGGAAAAGAAGCAATGAACAGACTGTAGTAAAACCGTGGGAAGGCAGGGGAGTTGGGGGAAAGGGGCCTGTAGGAGATCAACCAAAGGACTTGTATGCATGTGTGTAGGCATAGCCAGTGGATACAGGGCAATAGGGGAGTGCTGGAGGGGGCGGGGAGGGAGAACGGATGAGGGCATGTACTGGGGGGGGGGGAGGCAATAGGGAATAAATAAATTAATAAATGAAAAAAATATTTTTCTTTTTAATTAAATCTTTATTATTCAGATTATTACATTTGTCTCTCTTTTTTCTTCTACATAGTGACCCTTCACCCAGCTCCCACCCCTCCCTCTACCCTTACATCCCCCCCATTGATGAGTCTATAGGTGTATGATTTTTGTCCAGTCACTCCCTGTACACCACTCTCCCCTTCCCCCCTGAGAATTATCAGTCCACTCCCTTTCTGTGCTCCTGATTCTAGTATATTCATCAGTTTATTCTGTTAATCAAATTTTTAATTCACTTAATTTTTGGATTCACTTGTTGATAGATACGTATTTGTTGTTCATAATTTTTTGGCTTTTATCTTTTTCTTCTTCCTCTTCTAAAGGAGTACCTTTCAGCATTTCATATATTACTGGTTTGGAGTTGATGAACCCCTTTAGCTTTTTCTTCTCTGTGAAGCTCTTTATCTGCCCTTCAATTCTGAATGTTAGCTTTGCTGGATAGATTATTCTTGGTTGTAGGTTCAAGCTATTCATCACGTTGAAAATTTGTTGCCACTCCCGTCTGGCCTGCATTGCATCTGTTGAGAAATCAGCTGACAGTCGTATGGGTGCTCCCTTGTAGGTAATGAACTGTTTTTCTCTTGCTGCTTTTAATATTCTCTCTTTGTCTTTTGCTCTTGGTATTTTAATTATGATGTATCTTGGTGTAGTCTCCTTTGGATTCCTTTTATATGGGGTTCTGTGTGCTTCCTGGACTTGGAAGTTATTTCTTTTACCAGATGTGGGAAGTTTTCAGTCATTATTTCTTTAAGTAGATTTTCAGTATCTTGCTCCCTCTCTTTTTCTGGCACCCCCACAATTCTGATGTTGGTACGATTGAGGCTGTCCCAGAGGCTCCTTACATTATCTTCACATTTTTGGATTCTTTTCTCTTCTTGCTTTTCCACTTGAGTGTTTTCTGATTCTTTATATTTCAAATTTTTTACTTGATTCTTGCCTTTCTCTAGTCTGCTGTTAGGACTCTGTATAATATTTTTTATTTCAGTCATTTTATGTTTAATTTCTATTAGGTCCTTTATCATCTCTAGTTGAATCTTTACCATCTCTAGTTGGATCTTTTGCATCTCTAGTTGGTCCTTTTTCATCTCCTCTTGGGACTCACTAACTTTATCCAACTTTTCTAGGACATTCTTGAAAAACGATGCGTGTGGTTTTGAACTCTATATCCAGTCGTTTGTTTTCCTCCATTTCTTTTGTTTGTGATCCCTTTCCTTGACTTGGCATTTTCACTATGCTGGGAGAATTTCTGTTTGGATTCAGCCTTATGATACCAGACTTGAAAAACTGCAGAAGCCTCTCTATTGTGCTTGGGATGGGTGGAGTCTCAGGGCTTAAAGAACCACCTTGCCTTCCAGTCGGCCCTGCCCCCCACAGTCCACGAGTCTCATGTGACTGGTAATCACTGGAGCGGTCGTTGTGCACGCACCCAGTGCCTCTAGACTGCTGCCTTTCCGGCTCCCCTGCACTCCAGGAGCACACGAGTCTAGGTCCCCAGGGTTTCACCTGAAACTGGGGCTGAGTGGAGTTAGATGTGGTGCAGTTGGGAGGCTCTGTCTCCAGCCCACTCAAGAAAGCCAGTGGCACAATCAGCAGTCTGTCCTCTGCGCACAGTGCCGTGTACATCACCAGAGTTCTGATCTTTTGCGATTCCCCTACATTTCCTTGCACCTCTCCCTTTTCACAGTCCAAACTCCCCCTGTATGAGTTTGGGCTGGATCTGGGGTTTAATGTCGTAGGATAAGGGGTTTAATGCCTTTGAGAGTCTGTGTTTCCCTCCTGCCAGAGAAAATCATCCAGGTACTCTGGCACCCACTCTCTCCAGGCACACATCTCTGTACCTCAGCTTTTTGCAGCTCCTCTGGGTCTCTGTGAGCCCCTCTCTTTCTTTCTAGTTGTAGAATTTCCACTCAGCAGCTTTCCTGTGGTTCTGGATGATGTCCATTCTGTCTGGTAGTTGTAGTTTGGAAATTGTTGTGTGAGGCAGTAGTGTAGGTGTTTACCTATGCCGCCATCTTGGATTCTCGAAAAAAAATTTTTTTAAGACTTTTGACCAAGAGATTACTTGGGGTCATTTCAAAGTTCCTGGAATGATTAGGATTTATTCTCTCAAAATAAATATTCTTGAATTAAATTCGGCCAATTTAATTACGTGGGAAGCTTTGGCAAATAAAAATTAATTAATAACTGTGTTCTATTTATATGGATACTAATGGCCGGGTGCACAAATGTGTACACATTGAAAGGAAATTAATTAGAAGAAATATTTTAATATTGCTATTTGTCCTTTCTCTATAATAGAATTGTCAACCAAAGTCATGATTGACAATGACAGATTGAAACACACGTGTTTGATTTGCGCCAGTGATCTCTCTCTCTCTCTCTCTCTCTCTCTCTCTCTCTCTCTCTCTCTCTCTCTCTCTCTCTCTCTCTATATATATATATATATATATATGGTATAAAATTGCTTCATTAGACCTAATTTCTGATTTAGCCAAACTTTTTCTAGCCCAGTGAAGCACTCCAACTTCTCTTTCAGGTAATTGTCAGCAACACAGCAGTAAGTATCAACACAAAGCAAATTATTATTTTAGATCATCCAGGGAGAACAAAGGGTAAAATATTTAACTGCAGCAGTGTTTGACTATATTCTACACAGTGAGAAACCTGAAGTCATTTTGAAGATCCACCATTTCTTCTTTTCAGTCAGGTCAAGTTTCTAAAACTTTCTAAATCTCTCTCTCTCTCTCTCTCTCTCTCTCTCTCTCTCTCTCTCTCTCTCTGGCTAATGAAAACAAAATAGGATTCCACTGAATCTTCTCCAGAACTTCTGTTAGAATCAAATGAGATGAGGCATAGGAAAAGGCTTCACAAATATTTGGTTAAGGGGTAAAACGTTTCCACCTGGCTATAAAGCAAATCATGTTCCTGGGCTGAAGAAACTCCAAGGAGGCTAGTCATTAGGGAGAGGAAGCTGGGCGTTGCTACATGACATCATTACCTGGTGCCCCCAGCGACCATTTCTGGGCTGGGCTTGGCTATGGGACACATTTTGTACCATGGGGTCTTGGCAGCATCAGCTGCAATTTGGTGGGGTGTTGCTCCGCAGTGGTGCTAGGGCCCTGTGTCCCACTTGGGGAAGCTGAGTATTGCTTCTTGGGTTCCAGGGCCAGTGCGCATCACATCAACTCCTGCCCCCTGGTGGTCAGTGTGCAACAGAGTGACCAGTCGAATGGTCAGACACTTAGCACATTAGCCTTTTATATAGAGAGATGTTTTATTAAAATTAATGTTATAGAAATTCCAGTATGAACTTGCAAAGATTCAGAGCCAAATTAAAACTAGAAACTTTTAGGGGTAGCATGTGTCCAGTCAGGGACACGAGGCAAACCAAAAGTGATGATTTTCTGCATCTGCCAGTGATACTCTGGATATTTGCGTTTCACATATTGGGAGTAATACACTGTTTGCAATAAGCCATGTGCTACATTTTAAAATCTTACATATTATTCTTTATATGTTGAAATTATATATTTGATCTAAATATATACAAATTTTAAGTTCTCTATGTCATTCTACAGGAATTATTTTTTACTAAGAAATTGTTGCTTTAAAATGTTATATTTTATAGAAAAGCAAAGGTTTTTTTTTATCAGTTGCATTATAATCAAATCTATAACTATGCCACTTTCAAATTTTGTCATTTATGGACAGCCATTGCTTTACTTTGATGCATTTGTAGATATATAATGTCTTTAGAAAAACCCATGAAAAGTACTCTGACCCACCCTAACTTGTGGGCTTTTAAGCAGGTCATATCTTTGAACTGGATGAGGGTTTGTAGAATTTCAGGGAATTACTAATTGGAAATAATGCAAAAGAATATAGAAGGTGGTACTCACTTCCCAGCATGCCTGAGTGAAACATGCAGATGAGCACTAACCAGAAAGAAGGGATTTGGGGGAATAAATAAGACACCATAACTAAAAAGGTGTGCCTTTTATGTAAGTTGTTCCCTGCAAGGTCATCTAGAAAGCTGGTTGCCCTGTTTGAAAGAAAGTAAAAATCTTTTAAGGTGGCATTTTAAAGTTTGGCAGTAAGACAGCATGGATTGAGGTCTAGCAAAAATAAAGTTAATCCAGTTAACAGGAGGTTATAACCTCGAGAAGTTTAAAGTACTAAATTTGTCTGGAAATAGATTCCATCCTTTCCACGTTGTTAACAAATCAGAGAAATAAGGCAGAAGGTAAATCCTTTAATAGTAAGAGCATACATAAGAGCTACTTGTACTCTCCCCAGATTTCTGGATACTGGCCAAACCAGAGTTCTAGATACTGGGCAAGTTCTTTGATTCCTCATCCTAGAGTCACTTCCTTTAAACTCCCCTCAGAAATTCAGTGGGCATTTCAAAATATTAGAAACATCTCAGGCACTTTTAATCATGGGCAAGGACGGGCCTGAGAGCAGTAGAGAAAACCTCATATCTACCACAGAGGCAGTATTCTCTCAAGCCTGAGGCTCGAGAAGGACTCAAGATTATAATAGGCAATCTATTTTAGAAGCCCAAGGTTTATGGAAACCACTTTATAGTCCTTACAATTCTCCCTGAGGGTACAAAAACCTATGGATGGGCACCCCACAGAGAGCAAACATGGGATACTCAAGCTTCTCCCACAGGTTAGAGAGGGACTGGGGATGACTGAATGAGGGCCATTACCTTGGTGGTGACTATGGTTAAGACCACCTGGCATCCTTATCTGCGACCATATGTAGTAAAGCAACCTCTCATTCTTTGCTTGCAAGTGAGAGGCAACCCTTATTTCTGGCTTGTGAGTGAGGCTCCGTGCACCCTTGGCTAAGAGGGGGGGATGCCCCAACCAGCAAAGAAGAATCACAAAGGATGCTGGACATTCCTTCACGAGTCACACAGATGCTAGACATCCTTGCATGTGTTTGTTTGTTTTCAGATGGGAAGCACGTCATCCACACTGTGTAAAGACAACCCCCTAGGATGCATCCTTAAAAATTGGGATAATTTTGATCCACAAACACTGAAGAAAAAGTGCCCGAGTTACTTTTGTACCCAGCACCACCTAGTGAATGGGGAAAGCTGGCCCCCAGAGGGGAGTTTTAATTATAACACCATCCTGCAGTTTAGATCTTTCCTGGAGGAAGGATGGGAAGTGGTTGGAAGTCCCATATGCTCTCCGGAACAAGCTAGGTCTATGCAATAACTGTAAACCGCACCCTTCATTCCTGACAATAGTAACCCAAATTCCACCGGAGGAAAAAGTAAAGGCCATGCTCTGAGGCTGACTTTAACTTGTCGCAAGGTAGATGGAGGATCTGGTCCTACTTTAGCACAGATGCCCTTCTCACTCCGGGACATATGACAAATTAAAAGTAATTTAGGCAAGTTCTAAGAAGACCTCTGACAAATATATTGAGGCCTTCTAAAACCTCATTCAAATGTTTGATCCTTGTATAAAGACGTTATGCTCATATTAAACCCGACCCTCTCAGCCACTGAAAAGCAAGCTGTATTTAAAAAAGCAAGAGAATTTGGGAATGAACATTTTATTACTTATGCCAGGGGGACAGAGGACACTGAGGGAAGGAACAAGAATTTCTTAATAAAACAGGAGGCAGTCCCTCCTGTAGACCTTCAATGGAACCCTGAAATCCAGAAGTAGGAGATAAAGCATTTCATGGAAGGACTCAGACATAGTAAAGCAAAATCTTCTAATTACTCTAAGCTAACCACCATTCATCAAGGGGCTGATGAAAACCCCTCGGCTTTTTTTGAAAGGCTCAGAGAGGCATTGGTTAAGCACACCAACATTACCCCAGACTCAGAACTGGGACAACTAATTTTAAAGGACAAGTTCATCACTCAGGCAGCCCCAGACATCAGGAGAAGGTTACCAAAATTGGCTATTGGTCCTGAGAGTGCCTTGGAGAATCTCCTGAAAGTTGCCACATCTGTGTTCTATAGGAGAGACCAGAAGGAGGAAAAGAGGAGAAATAAGAGAGACCAGGCCAAGGCTACAGAAATAAAGATCATAGTAGCCATGTTCTGGGAGGCTACTAAGAGCCTCCAGTCAGGACCCAGAGGTAGGCAGTGATCCTGCTGTAACTGTAGACAGGTTCAATGTATGCACTGGAGCAGCCCCAAGGGACATAGTGGACCCCTGAAGCCCTGTTATGTCTGTCAAGGAAACCACTGGAAGTCAGACTGCCCCCAGAGACAGAGGTGCCCTGGGGCAGGGCTGGCGACCCAGCTGGCCCAACAGGATTGATGGGGTCTGGGATCTCCCAACCTGGCTCCTCATAGGTCTGTCATCTCCACACAGGAGCCTCAGGTAAGCCTGACAGTTGAGAACAAGAAATCAATTTCCTCCCCAATGCTGGAGCCTCCTTCTTTGTACTCTTCTCAAACCCTGGTAAATCGTCCTCAGAAGCGGTAGCCATTACAGGTGTATTTGGGAAGCCAATAAAGAGATATTTTCCTCAGCCTTTAGGGTGTAGCTGGGTGAGTTGCTCCTTTCCCATGCCTCTTGACCATGTAGAAAACCTCATATCTACCTCAGAGGCAGTATCTTCTCAAGCCTGAGGCTCGAGAAGGACTCAAGATTATAATAGGCAATCTATTTTAGAAGCCCAAGGTTTATTGGAACCACTTTATAGTCCTTACAATTCTCCCACCTCAGGGGTACAAAAACCTAATAGGGAATGAGAAGTAATTCAGGACTTGTGACTAGTAAATGAATCGATGATTCCCATCACCCAATTGTCAGCTATGGAGAAATAACACCCTCTCTTTACCAGCTAATCAAAGAGGTCCAAAAGAACAGCCTCTTTGTTTTATTCTGGGAACCTGAGACTGAGCAAGCTTTTAAACAACTGAAGAAGGTCCTTTTACAGGCCCCAGCTTTAAGCCTTGCAACAGGTCAGCAGCATCAACTTCTAGATCCATCTGTCTTGAATGCCAGCACAGGAGGAGGGTGAAGCTATATTGCCATCAGCTGAATCATTGGACTCCTACTAGTGTGAGCATCTGGAGGACCTGAAACTTCTCTTTCTAAAGAATCCTTGGGCCGAAACCGGTTTGGCTCAGTGGACAGAGCGTCACCCTGTGGACTAAAAGATCCCAGGTTCGATTCCTGTCAGGGGCATGTACGTTGGTTGCGGGCACATCCCCAGTAGGGGGCGTGCAGGAGGCGGCTGATCGATGTCTTTCTCTCATCGATTTTTCTGACCTTCTATCCCTCTCTCTTCCTCTTTGTAAAAAATCAATAAAATATATTAAAATAAAAAAATAATCCTTGGAGAATCAACAAGTGCCAGGTAAGTAACATACTCTGGTATTTCTGGATAATCATTGTTTTCATCTTATTCTGTCTTTTCATGAGTGTGTCAGGAACCATAGGCTAGTACGTAGAGGAGACTTATTCTGCCCTTGCTGAGACAAAGAAACACCATAAAGTGCTCCTACTTATAGCCCTTTTCTGTATCTCTGGTATAGCAGGGGATTGGGAGACTAATGTATTTCTCAGCCATATTGGCTCTCCAAATCTCCAGCTGCTGGGTGTGTTATGAGCATCCCAATTCAGGGTCAGGTAATCGCAATTGGAAATATACGTATATTTTTCCATATCCCTTTCAGAATATAATGTGTTGGATCTTGGACTGCAGGACAGTTTAGGCTGAATCAGGCCACCACCAGAGTCCTCAATAATTTTATTATCTAACAACACTTTTCTCCCCATGGCCCAAAGGCCCTAACTTGATACAAACAGGAGCCAATTACTCTTATCGCCTTAGAAGTGCAGCCTTAGTGTGGACAAAAGGAGCCAAGTGCTAACCTGACAATTTCAGGGGAGGCCTGCATGGCAGTTTTGCAAACTCAGAGACCTAAAATAACCATAAAAGATGGCTTGAAAATTAAGTATTTAACTACAAACAGGTTATAGTGGGTAGTCATGTCCTAGGCTGGATATTTCCCCTGACACAGATCCATTTAGATCTTTACTGAACCCATTTGCCTTTTTGCCTCCAAAATAACGTATCTGTGAGATGTTTGGGTAACTTGTAACTTCTTTTTTTCCCAGACCGACCCCCTTAGGGCACAACAAATGGCACCAGCACATACCCTCATTGTTATTGTTATCAAGGTAATTGTAACTTGTTATTTAGTTAAAGTATCCTGTCTCCATCTCTGTAAAATAAGCACATACTCATCATTTCACTTTTTACCCTATCCCAGAGGTTTCCCTGCTTTGCTTTATCCCATCTTCTAAACCTATCACCAGTGAATTTTGTGTAACTCACCTACATCCCTTTCCTGCCATTCTGCAGAGCATTATCCAATTCATTGAGGTTCTGCTTCCCAGCATATGTCAAATAAACTCACAAAAATTCTTTAAAGATTTCAGTGTTTATGTTTGTTTATTTGTTTGTTTGTTTTTACACTAACATTACTTGGTGTAGTAGGCAGGATTCCAAAGAAACTCACCCAGGACTACCTTGTGGACTCGGTGCTAGGATCCAGCCAGGGGCCCATTGAGCCCTGCCGGCTCCCGGCCATCTCAGGCAAATTTGGGTGAGTTGTCTCTTGGATCCAGGACCTTCCCTTGCTTTGGGAGAGGGTCTGACTTTATTTGAGCTGTATTTTAAAATCCTCAAGGTGGAACTAAGATTAAGGATTAATAGAATCCAGCCTAAGGCAAGACTGGAGGAAAAAATGGGTGGCTGGTTTTGATTTTGGCTCTTCAATTGTAATTGCTTTCTGAGAGTCTGAGCAAACACCTTCGCTGTATAAATGAGAACTGAACTCACTCAGCTCAGAAGATAAAGGGGCACACATCCTCCCTCCTGCCCGATTCTCAGGTGTCCTTAGGCGACTAAGAACTTTTGTGGAGGTGTCAGAAGTCATCCTTCAGGACGTGCAGGAGCCCCCAGAGGGAAATTCCAACTCAACTGTAATTAACTGACTGTTGTCCATCAGGGGAGGGCCCATAAGGCCTGGTAAGCCAGCACCTTGAGCCTTTCTGGCTGTTTTAGACAGCCAGGAGAGAAACAGAGGCACGAAAGAGGGTTGAATTGCGACATAAGGGGTGAGAGGCTCATGGAGCTCAACCCATAAGCAGCTCACTTTGCAACCTACTACATAACACCCCTAGAAAATTTGCTCAGACTCTGCAGATATTAAATAATAATAATAAATTTTAAAAGATGGGAAATTGCATCTCTGAGGTTGCTAAACCCCAAGAATCCCAGCCCCTTGTTAACACTCCAGCAGGGTACATGTACAATTCCTATGGAATTTCAACTTGCAAGTATCTACAAAAATGGGAAAATTAATCTAAAAATGATACCAACTTGAAATGGCCAAAGTGGGGAACTTTTGACACCCCCAAATTGATTTTTCTGCACGCTCAATTAGAAAAAGCCAGCTCTAAAATTAAATTATATGAATGGGAAGTTATCTTGATTGTGTAAGGTTGCAAAAATCAGGATTGGGCCGGGAAAGAATTAACACAGATTGGTTTAAAATTATATCCCCCAGTTACATCCTATTATTGCAGTCTCAGGGTTGAGAACAGAGTGGAAACTCCCAGGATGCTGTAACCCAGGTGCAGGTTGTTAATCTTGTGTAGCGAGACAGCCCGTAGCTAAATTGCGAAAGGAGACATGGTCCAGATGTCTCAAGAGACTAACCCAGAGATAACCACCAGCCGCATCCTGTTATCCTGTTATCATAATCCCATGGTAACCAGAAATATGCAGAGTCTGTAGATTATGAGATGTGTGCAGGTATGAGGAAATAAAACTCTGCGTTGACCTCTGTATAACCCTGTTGCTTGTTACATAGTATATAATCTCAGCTTTGTATCAACTCAGGGCTCTCAGCCTCTGCTCTGCTTTCAGAGTATGTTGTGAGCCCCAGCATGCTTGGTGAATAAACCCTTTGAATTTTGCATGAGAACGTCTCTTGGAGCCTTCCTTTGAGCGGCGAGCGTTTTGACCCTTACAATTGGAAATCAGAGATTTCTAGGAGAAGATCAGATAGAATATCTTCCCTACAAGAAGTTAAGAATATTTTGGAGACTCTCTGAACTAAAGAAGGCTACTGAAGCAAGTAGCCTTCCTCCCCCTCTTACTGCTCCTCTGCTATACCCTTTGCTCTCTGAGCTTCCTTGTGCAGACTTGCCCTCCACCTCTCTTATTCCATCTTCAATATCTCCGAAAATACCATTCCCTGCTGACTTAGGGAAAAATGAGAATACAAACTCAGAGAAAGATAATTCTATTGTGACATGGCCAAAGAGCACCTGTGTGCATAACCTTTAACTCCCCGACCAGGGGCCAAACTTGCCCGGAACAGGGTAAGATAACAGAACCTTCCCCAGAGCCAGTAAATGTCCCAGAACATTTAGAGTATTCCCCCAAGGCAGTAAATGTCTTTGTTGAAATTTTCCACTGCTCTTAGGATAACTCCTCCAGACAACTGTGCTAACCGCAAATATTCGCTTCTGTAGACAACGCTTGCTTGCTCATCCCTGTGATAGGGCTATAAAACCAGCCGTTTTTCAAGACCTCGGGACTGCAGTTCTCCTCTGTGTAGGTTGGCTGCAGTCCCTGCGCAGGAATAAAGCTTAAATTTCCATCTCTAAAACTCTGTGTCCGAGTGAGGTTGTCTTCTTGGGTTACAATAAATTCAAGAATTCAAATGGCTCCTTTCCAGGAAAAGCCTGTCTCAGGTAGAAGGGATCCAACAATTGTATATGTTCCTTGCACTAGAACAGAATTAAGAAACCTAAAGATTTTCCTGACTCTCTGCAGGACCCTGATGGGTTTGCAAAGGAATTTGATTTAACTGTTAGAACATATGATCCTGGCTATTCTGACCTGTTGCAATTAATATACCTACCAATTTCTTTTTTTTAAATTAAATCTTTATTATTCAGATTATTACATTTGTTTCTCTTTTTTCCCCTCCATAGCTCCCCTCTACCCAACTCCCACTCTTCCCTCTGCCCTTACCTCTCTCCCATTGACCTCATCCATAGGTATATGATTTTTGTCCAGTCTCTCCCTGTATACTCCTCACTCCTTTCCCCCTGAGAATTATCAGTCCACTCCCTTTCTGTGCTCCTGATTCTATTATATTCACCAGTTTATTCTATTGATCAAATTTTTAATTCACTTAATTTTTAGATTCACTTGTTGATAGATATGTATTTGTTGTTCATAATTTTTTGGATTTTACCTTTTTCTTCTTCCTCTTCTAAAAGAGTACCTTTCAGCATTTCATATAATACTGGTTTGGAGTTGATGAACTCCTTTAGCTTTTTCTTATCTGTGAAGCTCTTTATCTGCCCTTC
>PVJN01052502.1:0-14082 GCA_004026805.1 Lasiurus borealis | reverse complement strand
TGGTCAAAGGGGGACATAGGTAATAACAGTGGTACCTTGAGATATGAGTTTAATTCGTTCCGTAACCTTGAGGCTTGGGAAACTGAGACACTTGAATCTCGGTAAACTGGTGGGTCGTGTGCAGCCGACCCATCCACGTGATTACTCCTATCTCAAATGTTGCTCGTATTTCAAAGCAAAAATCGTTTGCTCGACGGCTTGTATCTCAAAAATCTCGTATGTTAGGGCACTCGTATCTCGAGGTACCACTGTACTTTGAATAATAAAGACTTAAAAAGAAAAGAAGTAGGATTATTCCAAAACCAAAGTCATAATTTTTGGTAGGATTCTCCTAACATTTAATTGACTTAGAGTTAACAACACAATAAAAGAAGCTCATTCGGGATACAGTTTGACCCCTTTTTTCCTTGGAGGGGCCACCAGGAAGTTGTGTAACGTGAAGTCCAGTGTTCTGTGGGTGCTTACTTGACATTTCTTCATGAGTGAGGCAAGCTCGTGTGGCATCTGCTTTGGATGATGTCCAGGCTGAGATGACTTGACCTCTTGGAGAACTTTGGGACCTGGGCTGCCAGTTTGTCAGATGAGTAGGATCTTTGTCCTGGCTTTGACCCTGCCCTCGGTTCACCTCTTCCCCGAGATAAAGGGGGCTCTCTTGTTCTGCTCGGCTGCCTTGATGTGTATAAAAGGATCGCTCTTCCTGTTGTCAGAGGGTAACGTAATATCACACTTTGCTGCCCACACTTGACAAAGGCTGGTTGTAAGATGCTACTCAGAGGATTGACCGAGGGATTTGCAATTCATTCATCCCAGGTGTGCCTCCTGGCCGCCGAGGAAAGCACTGGAAAGGGACAATCTTAGGCAAATACATTTAGGAAACAGTTAATTACTCCTAATTTGGTGATTTTTGAGAGAGACATAACATTTCCCAGATATATTGGATCACAGACGTGTTTCACAAATTATCTTCTGGGAACAGTGACTGTCAACATCCTTTTGAGGAAGTCTCTCTGGACTGGTGCTTCTCCAACTTTTTGGTCTCAGGACCCTGTAACACTCTTAAAAACCTTTTGAGAACAAAGTGTTTCTCTTTATATGGGTTATATCAATAGATACCGTATTAAAAAGTAAAACAAAATTTTAAAATATTAATTCATTTGAAAACATCAACAACAAACTCATTAGGTTAGTATGACATGTATTTGTGTAAATAATTTATTTCCCAAGACAAAATAATTTGCTAATTAATGTCCAGCTTAATAGCTAGATTCTCAAAACGGCTTCTGCATTTGATTTATTGCTATATCACATGTTATGTGGCCTCTGTAAACTCCACTGTACATGTTCATAAGAAGATGAGATTTAAAAAAGGTAAATGCTTTTGTGGGCCTTGTACAAATAGTGTTGGCCGTTCAGAACCCCTATAAACGTCTCTGAGACCCTCAGAGGTTCCTGGACCACACTGATTCTACTCCCTACCCCATCCCCCCGTGGATATACTGGGAGCTTTTGAGCATTGTGTATCTGGTTGCATTAGTTCCCTAATTGTTGCTTATGTGAACTGTGCTTTGGCATGCCCATATTAAGGGAGATTATAAAGGAAGGGGAGACACTATTTTATTATGATTGAAATGAAGTTGGTCCTATGTTTTTGATGTCCAACAATATCCTCTTTTTTTAATGTTTGTGTTGATTTCAGAGAGGAAAGGAGAGGGAGAGAGGGCTAGAAATATCAATGATGAGAGAGAATCATTGATCAGCTGCCTCTTGCACACCCCCCACTGGGGATAGAGCCTGAAACCCAGGCGATGTGCTCCGACTGGGAATTAAACCCTGACCTCCTGGTTCATGGATTGAAGCTCAACCACTGAACCACACCAGCCAGCCCAACAATATCCTCTTTAGAAAGCCTTGGGGTGACATTTGTTTTTATTATTAATGTTTTCATTGATTTTTAGAGAGAAAAAGAAAGGGAGAGAGAGAAAGAGAAACATTGATTGATTGCCTCCTAGATGCCCCACACTGGGAATAGAGGCTGCACCTGGGCATGTGCCCCCGACCAGGAGTCAAACCTTTGACCCTTGGTGCACAGGTCAAACTCAGCCAACTGAGCCACACTGGCCAGGAAAAGTAGCCACGCCGCTGAACAGTTGGTACATCTGTCCAGTGAGCATTGATTTGTCACTTGTTTCCCTCTGCGTACTGGCTGCTAGGAAGCTCATCCCCCTATGCAGTCAGCTTCTTAAAAAGCTCCTGAGACCAGTGGGTCATTCCATTCACTTCATCCCTTTAACCTCCTGGCCTTATTTTCCTTTCTGCTCTCTCCCTTCAGTTTCCTATCTCATATTGTATGGGAGACCCCTCCTTTGAAAGCGAGGCAGGGCATAAACAGTACTTATTCAATTGAAAACCACTTCTCCCCTAATAAAGGGAAATGAAGTACATTCACAACAAAGATGAAAATGATACGGACTATGAAAAGTGCCTTTAAAAAGGTTGAGGGTATGTCCTGAGGCAGGACCCCTGCAAAACCGTGTCCCGCACTTTTAGTTGTTCAGGCAGCAGAAATGCATCCACGGGTTTGCCAGAAGACACGCCAGAACGCCCACAGCCGCCGAGGAAACTACTCTAGTGCCCCTCAGCGGGACAATGAAAAAGTGAACGGCGGTGGTCACACGGACGGAATACGCTAGAGCTCTGACAACGAACCACGCAGCCTCCGAACAATGCGGGATGAATGGAGCCAGTTGCCAGAGCAATACTTTCTCAGATTCCATTTAGATAAGGCGCAGAAACCGTGTAAACTAGGCCATGCAGTTGCGAGTCTGGGTAGTGGCTACTCGCACTGAGAAGGGGAAGTGTGAGGCCGGGTTGGTCGTGAGAAACAGCCGGGCACTGACCTGGAGGATGAACCTGAGCGGGGGTTCTCGGGTGCACGCCAGACGGGGCTCCACAGGCCCAGGGCCCAGCGGTTTCCTGAAAGCAGGGGTGTGGTCAGCAAGCTGCCTGCTCGCCCTGCCCGCCTGGGCCTCCCCGGTTCTGTTGAATCTGCAGCCCTGGCTGGGATGCCATGGACAGGTGATTTCCCTCTCCCTGCTGACTCACCCACAGCTGCTGCGTGCAGGAGGCCTTCTGCAGCCAATTCTGCCTGTGGGTAGCACCCGGGACTGTGCTGAGCAGCGCCTGAGAGGGGGTGACTCCGATGCTCTCTTCCCTGGAGCGGGGTGCCCAGCCAGGCAGTGTCAGCCAGGTCCCCTCCCCAGGACCTGCCCCCTCATTGGAAGCAGCAGGGTGCCCCTCATTCCTCTGCTTCCATTCTGCTAAGTGGTGTTTCCCTAACCGGGTCATTGAACAGCACACCGGGAGAGCCCAGAATGTTGCTCCTTCCAGGCGCTGGGGAATGATGCACACAGTCCCTCCTCCTGGCGTTCCCCGTCTGTGATTAAAAGAAAGAGCAAAAATAAAAAATGGGGTGCTTTGTCCAGACTCTTTGGGTTGCCAGTGACAGAAAACCAAACCCCAAATGGTGCCCTTCCCGATGGCTCAGTTGGTTGAGCTTTCTCCTGTGCACCGAGGGGTTGCCGGTTCGATTCCCGGGAAGGTGGCTGGTTTGAAGGTTTGATCCCTGGTTGGGGAGCATGTGGAAATATGGAAAGTAACTAATGGATGTCTTTCTCTCTCTTTCTCTTCTCTTCTCTCCTCTCCTCTCCTCTCCTCTCCTCTCCTCTCCTCTCCTCTCCTCTCCTCTCCTCTCCTCTCTCTCTCTCTCTCTCTCTCTCTCTCTCTCTCTCTCTCTCTCTCTCTCTCTCTCTGTATGTCCACAGTTGAGGATTAAAAAACCCAAAATGGTGCAGTAAGAAAAGTCAGATACGTAATTAAAAATTTCAGGAACACCATCATTTTATATTACCATGATCAGTTTTTAAAAATATATGCCAAAACCGGTTTGGCTCAGTGAATAGAGCGTCAGTTTGCAAACTGGGGAGGTCCCAAGTTCAATTCCAGTCAAGGGCATATACCTTGGTTGCAGGTACATCCCCAGTGGGGGACGTGCAGGAGGCAGCTGATTAATGTCTCTCTCTCTCATTGATGTTTCTAACTCTATCCCTCTCCCTTCCTCTCTGTAAAATATCAATAAAATATATTTTAAAAAAATATATACATATAAGCCATAGGTCACAGTCATTTGTGAATATATAAAGAAATTATACCCAGAGCCTTCAAGGAAGAGCCCTGCTGGATAGCCTAGATTCGTGATCAGCAAACTGCGGCTCCAGAGCCACATGCGGCTCTTTTGTCCTTTGAGTATGGCTCTTCCACAAAATAGCACGGCCTGGGCGAGTCTGTTTTGAAGAAGTGGCGTTAGAAGAAGGTTAAGTTTAAAAAATCTGGCTCTCAAAAGAAATTTCAATCGTTGTGCTGTTGATATTTGGCTCTGTTGACTAATGAGTTTGCCGACCACTGGGATCAAGCATGTCAAACTCAAAGGCTAACATGGACTAAATGAACGAGGCATGCAGCCTGCTGGCCTTGAGTTTGACATGCTTGGCCTAGCTGGTCACAGGCTTTGCCTCTCCTGGTAGGCGGGAGCTGCTCTCTCTGTCCCACTTCTTGCTTCCTCTCTCATGAGAATGTTTACTCCCACCTCCCACCCCCAGTTTTGCTCATCCCTCTCCCATTCTCTCCCTGCTTTGGAGAGTAGTTACCTAGTCTGATTTTGACCCATCAGATTGTTGTGCAAACTTCTGGCCACAGGGATTGGAAATGGGATGGGCATGTGACCCAAACCAAGCTGGTATCTATTTTAGCGTTAACATTGCCTGCTGGCCTGTGTGGGCAGACTAGGGGAGGGTCTCTTTTTTTCACCAGATTTGGAGCCATGGGCGGCTGTCTTGCCCCCAAGAGGGCAGAGCTGGCCGGAGACTAATACCGTCATGGAAGGAAACAGCAGGAGACGGACGGCAGGTCCTGAAGTCACTGCTCACACGTCCTGGGTTCCCTGTGTCTGCTGCAAGGGTAGCTCTGGATCCGCACACCACGTGAAGAAATTCTCTTTCTGTACCAGTTTGGATTGAGTTTTTGTCACACGCAACCCAAAGGGTCTTGACCGAGCATCTCAATTCCACATTTTAATCATTTTTTCTAAAACGTGTTCCGCATGTCATTGCCACCTCAGATAAAAGAGGTCAAACACGACCCGGCCTCCCTTTGTGGCTTCGGCTTACCGCTAAGGCACAGCGTGTCCCGGGGGCCTTTGGGCTGGGTCCGACGCGCACCTGCTGTGCTTGTGAGATTTCTGACTTTTCTGTTTCCCTTATCTCGGCCCTGCCTCGCAGCTGTAAGGAGCAGGCTCTGGCTTCATCTCAGGTTTGCCGCTTCTAGTCCACCGCGAGATGGGAAATCAGCCAAAAACCTGGAATCTGGCATGCGATGAAAGCAAACCCCTCCGTGTGGAGTTGCAGGCTCTGGTGGTACGGATACATTCATCGCAAGGCTTTGTGGCATTTCCAGGTTTTGGGGAGGGGTGGTGGGGAGGGGGGTGAGGGAGGGCAGGGGGAGTACACAGTTGCTTTCTGATTCTGTATGGGTTCCGGATAGATGAGGTTTCCTGAGGTTTCCTTTGCTTGAGACTCTCACACTAACAAGGTTTTCCTGCGAAAGGCTGGCACAGCACGGGCCAGCGCCCGAGGGTTGAAAAGTGCCTTATTACTTAGCCAAGTTCTTGGGTTTCCTTCAGAGCGGGCACGGTGACCCGCTGCCGCATTCCGCACGGCAGGCTGACCTTTCACATGTTTTTTTGTCTTCCTTTCTGAAATAGCCCCTTTATCTCCAGCCTCTAATAGCACACGCTGACTCGCCGGCCGAGCGGGGAAGCAGGCACGCGCGTGTCAGAGGGAGCGGTTCACTTAAGGCAGATGTGGAATCAATTTGGGCAAATGGGAGCTGCCAGCCACTGAACTCTGCGGTGCAGCGAATGTGGCCCGGAATACGGCGGGGCCGCTTAAGCCTCATCAGCGAGATGCCAGACTGTTGGGTAAACATGTGGAGGGCACGCGGCCCGCTGCCCCGGCTTGAGCTGCGTGGAAATCCGAAGGGGCGCGCTCCTCCGAGAAGCGCCAGTGGAGACGATTGTGGATGGGAGAAACATTACCGGTGTCTGCCTCTGAAACAGCCGGGGAAATGGCAGCTCCGGTGATGGATCTCACCGAATAAGCAAAATCTGCCTTCGGAAACGGCTATTTTTTATTTTTATTCCCACTCGCGCTCGATGTAGACTCACATTACAGACATCAAATAGCCAGGCACAAAACTATTATTTGGTTTTTTAATCAAGAGAGCAGGATGTGGGTGTTTGTTTGTTTTTGTGTGTGTTTTTGATTTTATTTTTTTATTTTTTTGCAGGTCCCTGCCTTTGAAAGTTCAGTCTGAGCCGAAACCGGTTTGGCTCAGTGGATAGAGCATCGGCCTGGGGACTGAAGGGTCCCAGGTTTGATTCCGGTCAAGGGCATGTGCATTGGTTGCCGGCACATCCCCAGTGGGGGGCATGCAGGAGGCGGCTGATCGATGTATCTCTCTCTCATCGATGTTTCTGGCTTTCTATCCCTTTCCCTTCCTCTCTGTAAAAAATCAATAAAATATATTTAAAAAAAAAAAAAAAGAAAGAAATTTCAGTCTGAGACTTTGGGGAACAAGTGAGGTGGCGGGTGGAGAACCCCAGAGGGGTCACTCCTGTTTCTTTGCTAACTACCCATGGGAGGCCTCGCTCCACAATGGCTCCCATTAACTTCGCATCAGCTCTTGCCAAACACCGCGGTTTCCGGTGATGATGGGAGTAATTGCAGCGAGTGGGTGTCAGTGACCTTGGTACAGCCAGTCCCCGGGGCCTTGGCCTCCTGGATGTGTTTCCAGTAAAGGGAAGGGAAGACCGACGATGACCATTGCGGTCTCTGGTCTCTAGAATAATGCCTAACACATTTACACCAACACTGTAGGTGGCCCTGGGCTGACCTGTGTCCCCTCAAAGTTCATCTGTGGAAATCCTAACTCCCAGAACCCCAGCAATGTGACTCTTTGGAGACAGGATCTTCAGGGAGAGGATTAGGATGAAGTGAGGGCCTTAGGGTGGGCCCTAATCCAATGCAAGGAGTGTCCTCAGAAGAGATTAAGACCTAGACCCACATGGACTCAAGACCAGGTGGAGTCACAGGAAGAAGACAGCCATCTACAAGCCAAGGAGAGAGGCCTTGGAAGACACTAACCCATGTGGATAACCTTGACCATGGGTTTCTAGCCTCCTGAACTGTGAGAAAATCAGTTCTGTTGTGTGAGCCATCCAGTGGGTGGTCCTTTGTTATGGCGGTCCTAGCAAATAATACAGCAACGGCAGAGTAAGCATCTCCTGGATATTGTTGTATCATCCGTTGTGAATGTTTCTCTAAAGCAAAATCTCCTTGTCCTACTGGATCAGTGTTCACCCTGCCAGCCTTCCCATATTGCTCACCCACGTCACCCTGCATTTTAGCCCAACTAATCCACTCATGACCCTCAAAATACCTTTAGTGCCTTCCTGCTTTTCTCCATCCCTCCGCCCAACCCGGTCCTGTGGAGTACCGTCCTTTCTTCTCGTCACCTATCTAAACACTACAGTTATTTGCTCCTACCTTCAAGGCTTCCTTGACCTTGCCTTTGAGGGGATCACTTTCCCCTTTGGCCTAGTTCACACCACTCATTGGCATCAGGTGGCATGGCTACCGTGGATTGTGATTTTATTGCTAGCTAGCAGGTGGCAACCATTAGCTCAGGATAAAATCCTCGCCTCTCTCTTTTGCTCATACCTGACAGTCAGTCTGACGGAAACCAATGGGCTCTGCCACCACCAGACTGTGACCCTTTCCCATCCCCTCCACGGTTATCACCATGTCTAAGCCCCTGTCTGCTCTTGCCTGGATTATGACGACAACCTCAACAGAACTTGGCTACTATCCTTGTCACTGTGGTAGGCAGAATTCTAAGATGGCCCTGTATGCTCCCGTCTCCTTATAAATATGAGGAGTGTGGTGTCACCTGCATGACTAGTTTATTGATCAGTTGACTTTGAGGGATATCTTTGTTGGTCCTTACATAAGCAGGTGAGCCCTTCAAAGGGACTGAGTCCTCCCTAAAGAAAGGTTTGAAGTATAAAGAGAGGTTTTCCATCTGGCTTTGAAGAAGCATCCATGTTGTTAATTGTCTGTAGAGAGATTCTCCATCTGGCTTTGAAGAAGCATCCACATTGTTAATTGTCTATAGAGAGGACCACATGGCAAGGACTTGTGTGGCTTTAAAGATCTCAGAGCCATCCCAGCCAAAACCTGGTAAGAAAATGGGATCTCAGTCCTGCAACCTCAAGGATCTGAATTCTGTCTGGGAGAGGGCCCTGAGTCTCACATGAGACTGAAGCCTCAGTCAACAGCTGTATTTCAGCCTGGTGAGACCCTGAGCAGAGGACCCAGCTGACCCATACCTGGACTACTGAATCAGGAAACTAAGACAATAGGTATGTGTTGTTTTCAGCTACTAACTTTGTGGTAATAAGTTACACAGCATACACCTCACTTCGTCTCTTCTCCACTGGCAGGCCAGAGTGATTCTGTTAGGACACAAGGCAGATCACATCCCTCTTTCTCTAAGAAGCCTCCAGTGTCTCCTGCTGTCCTTGCAATAAACCAAAGGCCTGGGACATCCTCCATGACCCAGCCTTTCCCGCCTCTAATCTTACATCCTATTACCGCCTCCCCTGTTGTCTCTGCTCAGGCACAATGGCCTCCTCACTACACCAGGAGGGCATCGGGCCTGCTCATGTTTCCACCTCAAGGCGGTTGTACTATCCACCTGAATTCTCTCCCACCAGAATTCCCTATAGCTCCTGCCACCACCTCCTTCAGCTTTTTTTTTTTTTAACAATGCAACCTCTCCATACTGAGCCCAGTGCTCCCAATGCCCTTTACCCTCCTCTAGCTCTGTGTAGTTTACATGTTTATTGTGAATATTATTCTGTAACACTGTGTATAATTCATTTATTTTCCAGGCATATCCTATTTCCTTCTCCTGTTGGATTCTACACTCCACAAAAGCAGGGATCCCTGTCCCTTTTGTTCATTGACATCAGTGATCAATACTTGTTGAGTGAATGGATAGTCGTTGCGGCTTTTCACAGTGAGGCGCTTTCTGTTTAGTCTCTCTGGAAAAGCTCTAATGTCCACTGATATTCTCTCCACCTGCCTTAGAGGTCACCTCAGATAGTTCCCAAAGAGCAGATGCATCCTGGGCCTCTGACTGTGCTCATGGGGCAGTATAAACTGCCAGGAGCAGCCCCCAACAAGCGAGGGATGAGAGTTGGTGAAGAAACAGCCCAGCTTTCTTGTCCCTCCAGGGACTGAGCCCCGGTGTGCATAGCAGCAATCTACTCACTAACACCCCTTCACTGGCTTTACTGTCTTCCCTTCTCACATCACCTTCCCAATAAATGATAGGGACCTTGTTTCAGAGTCTGCTTTTAGACTAAAGGAACCTAGACTGAATGAGTCTCCTGGTTTAAAGTATTATGGTTTTGTGTTTTTAAGTCACATTCTTAAAAACAAGCTTTGGAATTGACCAGAAGATGAAACCTCAAGTAGTTACCCCTCTGGGAAGAATGCAGGATTTCCATCCTAAGGATATCAAAACCAGAGGATGATAGAGAGCTTTTAGCCCAGTGGGTCCTAAAACTACTTGGGGCTGGTTAGGGATGAAGTTCCATCAAAGAGAGAATGGAGATCTAAGAACTGCTCTCGATATTCTGATAGCCTGAGAGAAATCATTCATTCACTAATAACAAAACCATGTGGGATTAATGTAACATTTGTTCTTGGGGGCTGAAAGCATCTCTCATTCTTTTATTTAAAAAGAAAATGAAGTTGGATATTTTCTTTTTTTGTTGTTGTTAATCCTCACCCAAGGAAACTTTTCCATTGATTTTTTTTAAGAGAAAGTGGAAGAGCAGAAGGAAGGGAAAGAGAGAAAAAGGAGAGAGAGAGAGAGAGAGAGAGAGAGAGAACCTGCAACCCAGGTACATGCCCTTGACTGGGAATCTAACCCATGACCTTCAGCGCGCAGGCCGACACTGTAACCATTGAGCCACAGCAGTCAGGTCAGCATCTCATTCTTATGGCATACTAGAGGCCTAGTGCATGAAATCCATGCACGGGTAGGGTCCCTAGTGGCTGCTGGCCAAGGCCTCCCTTCCCTGGCTGCCAGCCACTGACCGGGGCCTTCCACCTTCCTTCCATGCCATGCCCATGTCTTAGTGAGCGATTGAACACCCCATCGGTCAAACTCCTGAGGGGACACTTTGCTTATTGGGCTTTTATATATGTAGATTATTCTGATCAAAAGCTATTATAGTTATGGAACTATGATTAATTTTTACAAAGAGGGGAGACACCTTATTAATTCATCAAGGGCATTAGTGTTTGAAGGAATCTTTCTCTAAGTAGAGGGTTTGGGTATAAGCACAGTTGGAAATCACTCAACTAATTCAATCTCCTCATTCAACACAGAAAGCATCTGAGGGGCCAGACTCTTGGCCAAGGCCACTCAGCTGGGTGCCGAGGGCCAGGGCAGAACTTGGGCCTTTAGCCTCTCAGTTCCACACTTGGGTCACTTCACCCAGAAAGGGAATGGCTGGCGCTGGAAAATCTGGAATTGACATTTCATCTGGAGAATATTTTGACAGAGCCAAAATTTTCCTTAAAGTGCACAGTGAGTGAATTTTACCCATTAGGAGATAAATTAGCAGCAATGACAAACTGCTGAATATTTGCAACATCAAATGAGCTTCTCCGTGTGAAACAGCTGTATGGCATATGAAAGAATAGTACTAAAAACACATTCACTCATTCCGGGGGCAGTGTGATGTAGTTACATGCCTGGCATGGTACCTGGCACATAGTAGGCTCTTCGTGTCTAACTTCTTGACCTTGAACAAGTGACATGACCCCCTCTAGATCTCTTTCTCCTAATGTGGGGAGGGGGATTTCATGAATATCAAGAGAGGAGACCCAGTTTCAAGTAATTTTTTTAAAAAATCCTCACCCACGGCTATTTTTTTCCATTGATTTTTAGAATGGAAGAGAGAGGGAAAGACAGAGAAATATCAATGTGAGAGAAACACATTGATTGGTTGTTTCCTGCACATGTCTTTAACAGGGCCTAGAGCTGGGGAGGAGTCTGCAACCAAGGTTCATGCCCTTGACTGGAATCGAACCCGGACCCTTCAATCCGCAGGCCAATGCTCTATCTACTGAGCAAAACCAGCTAGGGCATCAAGTCTCAACTTTATCATGAGATTCTGGGTAAGTCACTCCAGCTCTCTGAGTCTCGTTTTCCCTGTTCGTAAACGGAGAATTGAGTATAAACTAAAATGCCTTTGAGTTCAAAAATTCTGAGTCCGATGGCCCTAGATGCTTCCACACATCCCTTTCCCCTTTCCAGCTCTCACAATCTCTGATTTTATTGGATTTGGGATTGATTTGTTTCTGAGATTGATTTTTTTTTTTAACCTAAGTAAAAAGAAAATGACACCTTCCCCACCTTCCTTTTGGCAGTTGGGCTAATCCCAAGCAAGCAGCTCAGAGATCAACAAAGAGGTGTCAAGGAGACAAATAGAGATGAGGCCAGCCGCAGCGGGGGGTGTTCCAAAGTCTGTTTCCTCCAGCCAAAGGTGATCCCGGCGCCATTACTCTTCCTCCCGTGACAGCAGGGAGGTGCTGGCAAGCCCAGCAAAGGTTGGGAGCGGGAGGCTGCTAAAGTGTGGCTTTCCTCAAAGCCCGTCCTTAGATTTCTTTGGACGAGAGCATACTGCGGCAGGGGCGTCTCTTTCCTGACCAGTATCTTCCGAGAACTCTCAGCAGGGTGTCAGGTGACCACCCCAACCTGGTTTCTCTCAAAAAAGGTGGTCCCAGGGCAGAAACTGGGCACACAGATGTTAGAAAAAATGCCACATACAGGAAATCCTGCATTGGAATTTCATTAAAAAAAAATATATATATATATATATATATATATATATATATATATATATATATTATTGATTTTTTTTATAGAGAGGCAGAGAGAGGGATAGAGACTCAGAAACATCAATGAGAGAGAGACATTGATCAGCTGCCTCCTGAACGCCCCCCACTGAAGATGTGCCCGCAACTAAGGCACATGCCCTTGACTGGAACCGAACCTGGGACCCTTCAGTCCGCAGACCAACGCTCTATCCACTGACCCAAACCGGTTTCGGCTGGAATTTCATTCTTGATCTTGTTTGCAATATTTCTCTGTGTGTGTGTGTGTGTGTGTGTATGTGTAAAAGAGAGAGAAAGAGAGAGAGAGAGAGGTAATGGTAGAACTTTTAGGCCTGGCTGGTGTGGCTCAGTTGGTTGGCACATTGTCCTGTGCACTGAAGGGCCACAGCTTGGATTCCCAGTCAGAGCACATGCCCAGGTTGTGGGTTCAATCCCCGGTCCAGTCAGGGTTTGTATGGCAGGCAACTGATCAGTGTTTCTCTCTTTCCCTCTCCCTTCGTCTCTCTGAAGTTTAAAAAAAAGAACTTTTGGAAGTTGTGTGCCCAATGACCAGGCTCCGTGGGCAGCCATGTTCTTATGTTGCTGCTGCTGTTTTTGTTGTTGAGGGTCACGCACTTACTTTTGTTGCTGTTGTTGAGGATGGCCATGGGCTTACACCAGCAGTGCCACAGCTGGGAAATAGTTTAAGAACTCCCCTCTCAGACTTGCTTTCCGAGTCGAAGAGACGGTCGTTGAAATGTCCTTCATGGTAGAGAAACAAGGTGTTTTAGGAGTGAATCTGAGTTTTAAAAATAGTCTGAAGTCACTCAGAGCAAGACTCGAATAAGATCAGTTGTCTAGCTCTTTAAAACCAGGCAGAGGAATTCTGCCTGACATATGGGGAAGGAATGAGCAAATTAGAACATCATCATTTTGTACCTCCTAGGGAAACAGTTGATTCAGACGATGCTCATTAACAGATGAGCTCATTAGGTGAAAGATGGGTGGCGAACTTGACCACGGAGGGATCAGGCTGTCACTACCTGTACCCGTGATCCATCTCGGTGTCACCAAAAGTAGGTCATTGTGGGTCTCCCCAGGTGCCGCTCACAGTCCTGCCAGCAGGTGTCCCTCCACAAAGGCCAGCAGAGCTAACTTCCATCCCCAGGAACCGTGGAGGGACAGCAAAATGGCTTACATGAGACGACAAGGAAGCAAAGACACAAATTCACAAAGTGAGCCATTGTACAGGACAACTGACTTGACTTCTGCAAATGAGTGGAGAAGTGAATTATTCAGGATTGAAAAAAAAAAGGCGAAAAGAGAATGAAGAAACACAGCAACCAAGTGTCATATACGGGTCTTTTTGAAAAAAACTGCCTACAGAAGGGACAGTTGGGAGGCAATGGGGAAATTTGCTATGGACTATGCATAAGATAAGAACAGAGAATTCGTATTAACTTTGTTAGCGCCATCCTAACTTTGTGGTTACATGGAAACAGTGCTGGCACGCCTCATAGGAAAAGAACGTAGGGGTGAAATGACCAGATGCTGGGATACATCAGCCAAGCACAAAAGACAACGTGAACTTTTAAATTAATAAAAATGAAGTAAATGCCACAGAAGCTCGATAATCACTGCATCTGGATGATAGGATATGGGGCTCTGTTGTACTAGCGTCCTATTTTATTTTTAAATCCTCATCTGATTTACATTTCATTGATTTCACAGAGAAGGAGGAAGAGAGAGAGGGAGGGGAGAGAGAGTGGGGGTGGGGGAGAGAAACATCAATGTGAAAGAGCAACATCCATCAGTTACCTCCCATAAGTATCCCCATCCCTGGATTGAAGCCACAATCTAAGTATGTGTGCCCTGGCTGGGAATTGAACACACAACCTTGTAGTGTATGGGATGATGCTCCAACCAAATGAGCCACCTGGACAGGGCTAGTGTCCTCATTTTTGTTTGAAGTTTTATTTATTTGTTTACTAATTTACTTATTATTTTTCATCTA
>PVJN01052501.1:0-14075 GCA_004026805.1 Lasiurus borealis | reverse complement strand
GAGGAGGAGGAGGAGGAGAAGGAAGAGTTGGAGGAGGAGGAAGAGGAGGAGGAGGAGGAGGAGGAAGAGGAGGAGGAGGAGGAGGAGGAAGAAGAGGAGGGGGAGGGTGCGGGGCAGGTCACAGCCAGCAACTCCCCGGTTGGCAGCCAAGAGGGGATTGGTTGGCACCATCTGTGGTGCCCCGAGGGGCCCCGAAAAGGGAAGTTGCCAGGAAGCTGGGTTTCACGGCTGTTAGCTCAGCTGCAAAGAAGACAGCAGCCTCCCCGGTTAAGGTCCGAGCTGAGCTTTGCCGGGGAAGAGCCTGGCCTGGGACAGCACTGGCCACAAGGAACTGCTTTTTAATGTTAAAAATATTTTGTATTGATTTCTCCACAGAGAGGAAGGGAGAGGGACAGAGAGCTAGAAACATGGATGAGAGAGACACTGATCAGCCGCCTCCTGCACGCCCCCGCTGGGGATGTGCCCGCCACCAAGGTCCATGCCCTTGACCGGAATTGAACCTGGGACCTTTCAGTCCGCAGGCCGACTCTCTATCCACTGAGCCACATCGGTTTCGACTGCTTTTTTTTATTATTATTCGTGTGTTACATGTATACATATCTTCCCATGGTCCTCCCTCCCAGGCATACCCTAACCCCCCAGTGTCTTGCGTCCATTGGTCATGCTGATATGCCTGCATATGAGTCCTTCGGTGGATCTCTTATCTACCCCACCTCTCCCTCACCTTCCACTGTAATTTGATAGTCTGTTGGATGCTTTCCTGCCTCTGTATCTACCTTTTTGTTCACCAGTTTATCATGTTCTTTACTATCCACCAATGAGTGAGATCATGTGGTGTTTCTCCTTCATGGACTGGCTTATTTCGCTTAGCATAAGGCTCTCCAGTTCCATCCAGGTTGCTGCAGATGGTAAGAATTCCTTCTTTTGAATGGCAGCATAGTACAGTGGTACCTCGAGATACAAGTGCCCTAACATACGAGATTTTTGAGATATGAGCCGTGGAGCGAGCGATTTTTGCTTTGAATACGAGCAACATTTGAGATAGGAGTCATCGCGCGGATCGGCCGGCTGCACACGACCCACCAGTTTACCGCGACTCCAATGTCTCATAGTTTCCCACGCCTCAAGGTTACGGAACGAATTAAACTTGTATCTCGAGGTACCACAGTATTCCATTGTGTAGATGTACCAGTTTTCTGATCCATTCACCTGCTGATGGTCACCTAGGCTGTTTCCAAATCTTAGCTATGGTGAATTGTGCTGCTATGAACATAGGGGTGCATATATCCTTTCTGATGGGTGTTTCTAGTTTCTTAGGATATATTCCTAAGAGTGGGATTGCTGGGTTCGGCTGCTTTTTTAAAAAATATTTTATTGATTTTTTTTTACAGAGAGGAAGGGAGAGAGAGAGTTAGAAACATCGATCAGCTGCCTCCTGCACGCCTCCCACTGGGGATGTGCCCGCCACCAAGATAGATGCCCTTGACCGGAATCGAACCTGGGACCTTTCAGTCCGCAGCCCGACGCTCTATCCACTGAGCCACACCGGTTTCGGCTGCTTGTTAATGTTAAAACGTTTTCACCTGCGCCCATCCCGCGCGGTGGCCTCTGGGTCTCTGAGCAGCCACCACCAGAACCACCGTGTGTGGGAGCCGCAAGTCCTGGCAGCCGGGGGGCCGGGGCCTCTGCTCATTTGCCGGTGGACCTCCCGGGAGCCGGGCCAGCCTCCTCCCGCCGGTCCTCACCCTCCCCCCGACCTGCCGCCCCAGCATCTTCTCTCCGATGGTGGCCTCTGGCTGCGGGTCTTCTAAACAGACGTGTTAGGTCAGCAGCCACGCTCCCCCGCTCCGGGCGCTGACCTTTGGGCCCCTGCGCACCGGACATTCCACTTGCTGAGGCCACCGTCTCTCTCTCCCCTGCGGGCTTTCCCAGAACCTGGGAGCGACCTCTCTGCCCAGAAAAAGCCGCCTCCGGGCCCGGAAAACGTCGGACGCCCCTTCCCGGCTGCTGACGCCGTGTGGGGGCTCAGCCCCCACCCACCCTGGTATCCAGACGAACTAATACGTTCCTCATCCCTCAGCACCTGGACCTCCGGCTGGTAATTCAGACAATGAAATGGGGCCCGGCCAGTGTGGCTCTGTGGGTGAGCGTCAACGGAGGAACCAGAGGCTTGGGGTTCAATCCCCAGTCAGGGCAGAGGCCGGGGTTTGGGGCTCGGTCGGGCAGGGGATAAAAGAGCCGGTCCACCCCTGGATGCAATGGCCTGATACACCCGTTCAGCCTGGGGCATGGGCGGGCGGGCAGGTGAGAGGAGGTTAATGGGAGGAAAAAAGGGGACGTGGGTAATACTTTCAACACTAAAGCTTTTATTATTTTTTTAAAAAATATATATTTTTTATTCCTAACCGGTTAGGCTTGTAGTTAGAGTGTCAGCCTTCAGACTGAAGGGTCCCAGGTTCGATTCCGGTCAAGGGCACATACCTTGGTGGCGGGTACGTCCTCAGTGGGGGGTGTGCAGGAGGCAGCTGATGATGTTTCTCTCTCATCGATGTTTCTAATTCTCTTATCCCTCTCCTTCTGCCTTCCTCTCTGTAAAAAGTCAATAAAATATATTAAAATATACAGTGGTACCTCAAGATACGAGTTTAATTTGTTCCGTCACCTTGAGGCGTGGGAAACTATGAGACGCTCGAGTACCGGTAAACTGGTGGGTCGTGTGCAGCCGGCCGATCCTCGCGATGACTCGTATCTCAACTGTTGCTCGTATTTCAAAGCAAAAATCGCTTGCTCGACGGCTCGTATCTCAAAAATCTCATATGTTAGGGCACTCATATCTTGAGGTAGCACTGTGTGTGTGTATATATATATATATATATATACATATATATATATTATTGATTTTTTACAGAGAGGAAGGGAGAGGGAGAGAGAGTTAGAAACATCGATGAGAGAGAGACATCGATCAGCCGCCCCCGACTGGGAACATACCCGCCACCAAGGTCCATGCCCTTGACCGGAATCAAACCTGGGGACCCCTGAGTCTGCAGGCCGACGCTCTACCCACTGAGCCACACCGGTCAGGGCTGCACTAAAGCTTTTAAAGTGAATAAATAAATAACACAAACAGGCTGCTTTCTGCCCTGGCAGTCTCAGTCCGTGTCTCACAGGAGGGTGGAGAGTCTGCCTGGGCAGTGTTGGGCCCACGTGGGGTGGAGGCCATCTGGTCGGTGGGAGGACGGCAGGGCTGGAGGCCCAGAAATGGCCCAGCAGCTCTGGCCGGGGCCCAGGCCTCCGAGTCCAACTGCGACCTGCCAGTCACCACAGGACAGCGGGGCCTGCAGACTGGACCGAGCCAGCAGGCCAGCTGGGGGCGGGGCCTCTGTGATGCTCTGGGCAGCCTGGCTGAGAGGCCTCCGGTCTGTTGGCTGCAAACCTGCAGGGATTGGACCAGCCATTGGACCTCGGTTCGGCCACCTCGGTACTTGAGTTCTGGCTGTGGACCAAAGGGGAGGCCTGCAGGGAGGTCTGCTGACTGCGGTCTGCTGACTCAGAGACCTCACGTCACCTCCAAGGAGGATCTGAAATTCAACTTTATCTGAAAGCGGTGGTGAGATTAGTCACGTTCTAGGCCGGTGGTACCTTCGCCTTTACCTGCACGGAGCCCGTCTGTCTTTCTGCATCTGTGATAACACATCCTGGGAATGTCTGGGTCACTGGTCACTCCCCTTTTCCTGGAGCCCTTGGGGCACAGCCTAATGTGCTGGACATCCATCAGCCGCCTCCTGCACGTCCCCTCCTGGGGATGTGCCCGCAAGCAAGGTACACGCCCTTGGCCGGAATCGAACCTGGGACCTTTCAGTCTGCAGGCCGACGCTCTATCCACTGAGCCACACCGGTTTCAGCGTACCATTTGGTTTTTTATCCAATCCCAGGGGTCCCTCCCCACCCCCACCACCCATCCTCACTTTGCTTCCTCCCACCCCCCTAATGTGTCACCAGTGGATTTCGGGTAACCCACTTACATCTTTTTTTTTAAATATATTTTATTGATTTTTTACAGAGAGGAAGGGAGAGTTAGAAACATCAATGAGAGAGAGAAGCATTGATCAGCTGCCTCCTGCACACCTCCCACTGGGGATGTGCCCACAACCAAGGTACATGCCCATGACTGGAATCGAACCCGGGACCCTTCAATCCACAGGCCGACGCTCTATCCACTGAGCCAAACCGGTTAGGGCTATTTTATTGATTTTTTACAGCGAGGAAGGGAGAGGGACAGAGAACTAGAAAGAAATATGGATGAGAAAGAAACATCCATCAGCCGCCTCCTGCACGCCCCCTACTGGGGATGTATGTGCCTGCCACCAAGGCACATACCCTTAACCGGAATCGAACCTGGGACCTTTCAGTCCGCAGGCCGACGCTCTATCCACCGAGCCACACCGGTTTCGGCAACCCCCTTACATCTTTTCTTTTGATTGTCGTGTATAAAACAAGGTGAGAAACCGCCATTCACTCTCCCGAGCATTACTCCAATCCCTCGAGATTCTGCTTCCCAGCAATTGTCGACAGTTTGGCTCAAATAAACTCACAAAAGCATTCTTTACAGGTTTGACTGTTTATATACGAGAACAGGAGGCACCTGGGAATTTCAGCCCTTGTCACCTTCCATCCCTGGCCCGTTGGGCTTGCTCTGCCCAGGTCTCCTGAACTGCCTCTCTGCTAGCTCGCTCCGTCCGCCCTGGAGAATTCCTGGCTCTGAATTCTTTGGGGGAAAAGAGGCCCCGGGGGTCTCTTCTGCAGCTGCTTCCTGCTGAAGAGGGCCGACGTTTCCCTTCGGAGTCAGAGGCCTGGGCGCAGAGGGAGAGGGTGACGGTGCCCAGAAACTGGCGAAGGACAGGATTCCCTGAGGATGGGCAGGGCTTGTAACCCGGCGGAGACAAGCTGGGTTACCAATCTCTATTACTGGGGCAACGCTGGGCTGACAAGAATTAGGATGAGCCGAGACAGGTGTGGCTCAGTGGATAGAGCGTCGGCCTGCGGACTGGGGGGTCCCGGGTTTGATTCCGGTCAAGGGCATGTACCTTGGTGGCGGGCACCTCCCCAGTGGGGGGCGTGCAGGAGGCGGCTGATTGATGTCTCTCTCTCTCATCGATATTTCTAGTTCTCTATCCCTCTACTTTCCTCTCTGTAAAAAATCAATAAAAATTTTTATTTATTTTTTTAAAGTGTCCAGGACAGCCCAGCTGGCAGGGCTCAGTGGTTGAGCATCGACCTATGACCCAGGCTTCCGATTCCCAGTCAGGGCACATGCCCCCTGGAGTTGTGGACTCCTCATTCCCCAGTAGAGGGCGAGCAGGAGGCAGCCCATCAATGATTTTCTCTCATCCTTGATGTTTCCATCTCTCCCTCTCCTTTCTCTCTGAAATCAATAAAAGTGTATTTAAAAAAAATAAACCAGAGAGAGCCTGTTCCTTTCCACCGAGGCAATGTAATGGTGCTGTACATATACATATAAATCCTCAGAGAGAGAGAGAGACAGAGTGAGAGAAACATTGACCAGTTGCCTCCTGTGCTCACCCTGACCGGGGCTCGAACCCAAGACCGTTTTGGTGTACGGGACGACTCTCCCGTCAACTGACCCACCCGGCCAGGCGACCACGAATCTTTTTGCTCGTCTAATCTGCCCCAATTCACCGAATCGGACGAGATTTTCTGGAAATCAGCGATGCCCACAATCTCTCTCTCCCTCTCCCTTCCTCTCAGGAATCAATTAAAAAAAAAAAAAAAACACACAGCTGAAACCGGTTTGGCTCAGTGGATAGAGCGTCGGCCTGCGGACTGAAAGGTCCCAGTTTCGATTCCGGCAAGAGCATGTACCTTGCTTGCAGGCACATCTCCACTGTGGGGCATGCAGGAGTCGGCTGATCGATGTCTCTCATCGATGTTTCTGACTTTCTATCCCTCTCCCTTCCTCTCTGTAAAAAAATCAATAAAATATGTTTTAAAAAAATAACTTTCTTTTTTTTTTTGAGGGAAAGCCAAGTTTTATTACAGAAAAGCTGTCACCCAGGGACTCACGGCCGGCACCGCGTGGGCACGCAGACCTGGCGGGGGCGGCGCACGCCTGGGTGACTGGCTGGGAAGCAGCAGAAGCCGCTGCAGGGGGAGGAGGGCTGTCACCCTCTGAGGGGCCCAGGGACCTTGCCGAGTCTGGAGTGCAGAGCCTGGAGGCGGCCAGCTGTGTGCCCTGGGGGTGCTGGGGGCCTCAGGGGCGCCTTCCCGAGCCTGGTGGACGTGCTCACCCCGGCTCAGCGCTCTCCTCCTGCCCGAGGGCCTCCCACCAGCCCCCCTCCCCCCGGGAAAATGGCCCCAAGCCCTCAGACAGCAGGACACGCTTCAGGCCTGGGTGCCTCCCTCATGCCCCCCTTCCCTCCCTCCTCCTGCCCCTCTGCTTCCCCTCCTCCTCCCCGCCTGCCCTTGAGCTTGGCCCTCTCCTCCTGGACTCCTGCTCTCGGTCAGGCTCACCGCGTCTCTGCCACGAGACTGCCCTCTGCCAGCTGCTCTGTGGCTCCAGGGACCCACCCCCGGGGAGACCTCCACCTTCCCCACCACCTCCAGCTCCAGACCACTTCCCCCCAACACGCCTGAGGGAGGGCCCCCTGTCTCAGCCTTCCGGGGGCTCCAGGCTGGTCCCGGTCCCCACGGTGAGAACCAGGTCCTTTGGGGGGCCCCACCCCTTCTGTTACAGGAAGAGGAGGAGGAGGAGGAGGAGGTGGCCTTAGGGGAGACGCAGCCCCCCCCCGGACCCCCTCTCTGCAGCTGCTGAGGGCGAAGGCTGTGGTCCGAGGGACCCGGGGACCCCCTAGCACGGGAGCTGGGGAGCCGGGGCTGAGGGGTAGGGGGGGGCGCGTGGGGGCTGGGAGGAGGGACACCCAGTGACCCGGTCCCAGGAGGGGAGGCCTAGGGGCGGGGAGGCGCGGCTGGGGCAGCTGGGCCTCTGGGTGAAGCCTCCTTCTCTGCGCCCCTCAGGCTGAGCCCGGCGCCCGGCATGGAGGCGCGGGCGCTGGCGCTGTGGGCCCTGCTGGCGGTCCTGGTCCCGCGTGGCGGCGGGGGCCGCGGGGCTGCCCCGCTGGACTTGGCTGAGCGCAAAGCACAGAGAGGTGAGGGGTGGGCTGGGCGGGCGGGGACGCGCCTGGAGTGCTCTGTGCGCTCCCTGTGCGCTCCGTGTGCGTTCCGTGTGCACCCCGTGTGCATTCCCTGTGTGCCCCGTGTGCGCTCCGTGTGCCCTCCCTGTGCGCTTTCTGTGCGCTCCCTGTGGGCTCCTTGTCAGCCCCGTGTGCCCTCCCTGTGCGCTCCCTGTGCGTTCCCTGTGCCTCCCTGTGCACTCCCTGTGAGTTCCGTGTGCGCTCCCTGTGCGCTCCGTGTGCGCTCCCTGTGCGTTCCGTGCGCTCCCTGTGCGCTTCCTGTGCGCCCCGTGTGCCCTCCCTGTGCGCTCCCTGTGAGCTCCGTGTGCGCTCCTGTGCTCCGTGTGCGCTCCCTGTACGTCCCCTGTGCCCTCCCTGTGCGCTCCCTGTGCGTTCCGTGTGCCCTCCCTGTGCGCTCCTGTGCGTTCTGCGTGCACCCCGCGTGCGCTCCCTGTGTGCTCCTGTGCGTTCCCTGTGCGCTCCCTGTGCGCCCTGTGTGCCCTCCCTGTGCGCTCCGCGTGCGCTCCCTGTGCCTCTTGTGCGCTCCGTGTGCTCTCCTGTGCGCTCCCTGTGCGCTCCCTGTGCGCTCCTGTGCGCTCCCTGTGCGCTCCTGTGCGCAGTCCTGTTCCAGCCGCGCTGCCCCGCAGGTGCGAACCTGACCTGCTTCCGCTGCTTCAAAGCCACCTACCCCGAGCAGTGCAAGCCCACGGTGTGCGCCCGCACCGACCACGTCTGCGTGGGCCACACGGTGATGTTCTACTACAGTGAGTCCGGAGCGCGGCCGGCGGGCCTGGGCTCCGCGGGGTGGGGGTGGGGGTAAGGGGGTGGGGACGGCACCTTTCGTCCCAGGGCCCCGCCTCTCTCCTCCCGCACAGAGTCTGAATTTGGGCTACGCTCACCTCCTTCTTCTTGATTTTTATTTACTTATTTTATTTTATTTTTTAAAAACCTCACCCGAGGCTAATTTTCCATTGGTTTTGAGAGAGAATGGGAGGGAGAGGGAGAGACAGACAGACATCCAGGTGAGAGACACACGTCCATTGGCTGCCTCCTGCCCCAGCCCAGACCAGGGGGACCCCCGGTGGGAGGAGCCAGCAACCCAGGTCCTTGTCCTTGATCAGGAATCGAACTATCCACTGAGCAAACCCATTTCGGGCTCCTCCTCCTTTTTATTTTTATTGATGTATTTGTGTTTTTGTTTTTTGTACAGCAAAGGTGGAAGTTTATTTTATTTATTTACTTTTTATATATTTTATTGATTTTTTTTTTACAGAGAGGAAGGGAGAGGGATAGAGAGTTAGAAACATCCATGAGAGAGAGAGACATCGATCAGCTGCCTCCTGCACACACCCCCTACTGGGGATGTGCCCGCCACCAAGGTCCATGCCCTTGACCGGAATCGAACCCGGGAGCCTTCAGCCCGCAGGCTGGCGCTCTATCCACTGAGCCGCACCGGTTTCGGCAGAAGTTTATTGAAGAGCAAGTACAGACTCCCAGGTGGGGAGAGGAGAGAGTCCCCCCTCCTCCTTTAACAATAAAGGTGTTTTATTGACCTCAGAGAGGATGGGAGAGGCAGAGGGAGAGGGACATCCATGATGCACCCAACCTCCCACCTCCACTGGGGATGGAGCCCACAGCCCGGGCCTGTGCCCTGCGGGGAATTGAACCGTGACCTCCTGGGTCATAGGTCGAGCCCCGGCCTGGCTCCGCCTCCTTTGGAGGTACCAGTTGCTAAGTGTCATGCCTGCCGGAATCGCGCCGGACAGGGCGCTGGGTGCCTGACTTTGGGGAGAGCTGGGGGGTGGGGGGGCGGGTGCAGGAGGCCAGGCTGTGGGAACAGGGGAGCCAGGGGGCTACACTCAGGATCTGCAGGGCCCAGCAGCTGCCCACCTGGCTACGTGCCCCCCAGGCTGTGAGGCTCACCTGGGGGGAGTCCCCGTCACCCCGGAGTGTCACTAGTCAGCCACTAGAAACCAGCAAATGGCTGGAGAAAGCGGAGGCGGGTGTGAGGGGGGCGGCCATCTGTCCTCTGAGAAGCTGAGAACCTGTGGTCATGGTTTACTGCCCTGGTTCCTGGAGACCTGCCAGCCACACAGACCTGCCTCCGGCTCTGGCTCCACGTGCTAGGGGCCAGGCTGGGCATGGCTATCTTTTTTCTTTTTTTTTTACAGAGAGGAAAGGAGAGAGAGAGAAAGTTAGAAAATCGATGAAAGAGAAACATCCATTGGCTGCCTCCTGCACACCCTCAACCGGGGATGTGCCCGCCACCAAGATACATGCCCCCAACCGGAATCGAACCTGGGACCTTTCAGTCCACAGGCTGACGCTCTATCTACTGAGCCAAACCGGTTTCAGCTATCTTTTTTTAATTTTTATTTATTTTATTGCTTTTAGAGAAGAAGGAAGAGGGAGGGAGAGAGAGAGAGAAACATCCATGAGGAGAGAGAATCATGGGTCGGCTGCCTCCTGCACGTCCCCTACTGGGGATGGAGCCTGAGATCCAGGCCGAATCCAACCTGGGACAGACCCTTCAGTCCGCAGGCGGATGCTCTATCCATTGAGCAAAACCAGCCAGGGTGGGCATGAGTATCTTTTAACATCCATTTTATGGACCTCGGAGAGGGAGAGAGATAGTAACATCCATGATGGGTTCACGGGTCAGCTGCCTCCTGCACACCCACCCCCCCCCCAGGGGATGGAGCCCGCCACCCGGGCCTGTGCCCCGACCGGGAATCGAACCGTGACCTCCTGGTTCCTAGGCTGATGCTCAGCCCCTGAGCCACGCCGGCTGGGCTCTGCCAGGTCCTTAAAGGGGCAGCGGGGAGGCCGGGAGCCCGGGCTGAGCCCCCAGCTGGGTCTCGGGCCTCCATCTTTTTTTTTTTAAATGTATTTTTATTGATTTTTTTACAGAGAGGAAGGGATAGGGATAGAAAGACAGAAACATCGATGAGAGAGAGACATCGGTCAGCCGCCTCCTGCACACCCCACAGTGGAGATGTGCCCGCAACCAAGGTACATGCCCCCGACCGGAATCAAACCTGGGACCTTTCAGTCCGAAAGCCAACGCTCTATCCACGGAGCCAAACCCGTCTTGGCTCGGGCCTCCATCTTTGCCTCTGCCCCGCTTCTCCCCGGAAGCTGGACGGTTTGAGGGTAGAGCCCCAGAGGGGACCCCGGTCCCCACCCGTCTTTGCTGTGAGGAGAAGGGGAAGGCCCTGGGCAGCCAGGTCCCCGAGCTCTGCAGGATGTGGCCAGGAGAGCCCCTGGGTGGGGGGTGTCGGGGAGCGGGTGGGGCCCGCTGCCTGGTTCCCAGGGCCTGGCCTGCAGACCGCACCCCCTGCCGCCCGTGTCCCCCCTCTTCCGCAGAAAGGAAGGTGGGGATCATGCTCAGCAAACGCTGCGCCCCCCACTGCCCCAACACTAACATGGCCTACGAGTGGCTGTCGGAGCCCTGGCTCCTGAGGAGGATCCAACGCCAGTGCTGCAACGTGAGCTTCTGCAACTCGGCACCCCCCGCCCCCGGGCGGCCCTGGGCCGGGCCCGACCCGCTGAGGCTGCTCCTGCTGGGCCTCCTCCTCCTCCTGGCCGCCTCCCAGTGACCCTCCCTGTGCCCGCAGCCCCAGACTGCCCACCCACAGGGCCGGGAGAAGGGAGCCCTGAGTCCTGGGGGGCTGAAACACCCGGGGTGGGGCAGCGGCTCCCTGGACAAGGGTCCTGGCCCCGAACAGACTGTCCAGGGCCGGGAGGGGCGGGGAGAGCCGGGCGATCCTGGGGTGCAGCCCTGACTCTGGCTCCCACTCCCCTGTCTCCTGGGCCAGCCCCGCCTCCTCCACTCTGTCCCAGGGGTCCAGGCCCATATGCCCTGGGGGTGCCCCCTCCCCCGGTTTTGGGGCCACGAGCTTCACGCCTTCCAAAAACAATAAACTTACTCTTCAGCCACACCCTCTCCGGCTCCTTCCGCCATTTCCTTTTTTTAAAAAAAAAAAACACATTGATTTCAGCCAAAGCCGGTTTGGCTCGGTGGATAGAGCGTCGGCCTGCGGACTGAAGGGTCCCAGGTGCGATTCCAGTCAAGGGCATGGACCTCGGTTGTGGGCCCATCTCCAGTGGGGGGCGTGCAGGAGGCAGCTGATCGATGTTTCTCTCTCATCGATGTTTCTAGCTCTCTGTCCCTCTCCCTTCCTCTCTGTAAAAAATCAATTAAAAAAAAATATATATATATAAACCATTGATTTCAGAGGAAGGGAGAGAGAGAGAAACATCAATAATGAGAGAGAGTCATTGGCCGGCTGCCTCCAGCGCTGGGGACTGATGGAGCCTGTAACGAGGAGATGTGCCCAGACCGGGAATCCAGCCGAGAGTAGCCTCCTGGTCCCTGAGTCCATGCTCCATCCCTGAACCACCGGCTGGTTCCTCTGGCCACTGCCACCCGCCAGGACGGGACACCCCTCTGACCACCAGCCCTCGGCAGACCGCTGCGGTCACCCATCCTCCGTGCCTGGGTCTGGGGCACCAGCTGGGCAGGGAGCCGGAGCAGAAGGGACCCCGCCCTCCGCACAGGTGACCCCCAGATACAGCAGTGGACACACCAAGGCCTGGCAGGAGCTGGCCCGCTGGTGACTGGCAGGCAGAGGGCGCAGGGCGGGCCAGGATGCCCCCCCCCAGGACTGCCCCTCGGGGTAATGGTGTGGAACTGACGCCAGCACCGGCCTGACCTGTGTCTCCACGGCTCTGCCTTCTGCGCCCGACCGGGCAGGAAGCGGCCTGACCCCGAGGCGTGGGCTCGAAGAGCTAATCCCTGGCTCCCGGCCTGGGCCTGCCGCCCGGGAGCCGAGAGCTTAGTCAGAGCCGAAGCTTAAGCTGAGAAAGCGGGGGGAGTGCCCAAGGCCGGAGCCAGTCTGTTCACATCAGCATTCGGGTGGGGTCCGGCTGGTGTGGCTCTGGGGTTGAGCGTTGACCTATGAACCAGGAGGTCACTCGGGTCAATTCCAGTCAGAGCACATGCTGGCGTTGCAGACTCCATCCCCAGGGGAGGGGGGGCAGGAAGGGAGGGTTTGTCCAGGAGGCAGCTGATCCATGAGTCTCTATCGTGGATGCTTCTCTCTCTCTTTCCCTCTCCTTTCTTCTCTGAAAGCAATAAACACATTTTTTAAATACTATATTTTTTATTGATTTCAGAGAGGAAGGAAGAGAGAGAGAAACATCCATGATGAGAGAGAAAGAATCATGAAACATCTGCCTCCTTGCAAATCCCCCACTGGGGATGGAGCCCACAACCCGGGCCTGTGCCCTCGGACCGGAATTGAACGTGGGACCTTGCATTTCGCAGGCTGACGCTCTATCCACTGAGCCACACCAGTTAGAGCTAAAAACATTGTGTGTTGTTTTTTTTAAAAAAGAAGCCAAATGAAAACCAGAAAGGAAAATCCAAACAAACACTCGGCTCGGACACGTCACAATCAAACCCCACGCCAGGGCTGTCCCTGTGGGAGGAAGGCGGGGAGAAGTGTGGAGCGGGGAGGGCGGTGGAACGCATTAGCCAGCGGAAAGCGGTAAGAGTGTGAATACGCGTTCTCCGAAGGAAGCGCCCACCAGCCATCGGCACGCGTGGGCCCAGCTCGCGGTTTTTAAATACCGTAAAATACCACTTCCTTCTCCGAGGAACCCGGACTTTAAAAAAAAAAAAGCTGGTCCGGGGAGTGGAGAGGAGAAATAGGATGGAATGCAACTGAATGCCAGCTCTTCAATGTGGGCACGAGGAGGGAGGCATAACCACCGTCTGGCAAACACCCAGGGTCACGAGTTATCATTGATGCTACCCACCCGGGCAAGAGGACATCCCCATGGTTTCAGAGTGCCCTGCACAGCCCCGGAGTCAGTGCGACCAGACACAGGGTGCCTTTCCGGTGGAAACACCTGGCAGGTGCCATCTTAACTGGGGTCTGATGTCACCGCCGCCGGCGAGGGCATGAGAAGTGTCCCTTGTCCCGAAGTGACAGGCTGAGGGCACCACTGTAGTGAGGTGATTTTTTTTATTAAATATGTATTTTTTTATTGATTTTTTTTTTACAGAGAGAAAGGGAGAAGGATAGAGAGCTAGAAACATCGATGAGAGAGCGACATCAATCAGCTGCCTCCTGCATGCCTCCTACTGGGGATGTGCCCGCCACCAAGTCCATGCCCCTGACCAGAATCGAACCTGGGACCCTTCAGTCCGCAGGCCGACGCTCTGTCCGCTGAGCCACACCGGTTTTGGCACAGTTCGGTGATTTTTTTAAAAATATATTTTATTGATTTTCTACAGAGAGGAAGGGAGAGGGACAGAGTTAGAAACATCAATGAGAGAGACATCGATCAGCTGCCTCCTGCACGCCCCCCACTGGGGATGTGCCCGCCACCAAGGTACATGCCCTTGACCAGAATCGAACCTGGGACGCTTCAGTCCACAGGCCGATGCTCTATCCACTGAACCAAACGGGTCTCGGCGATTTTTAAAATTATATATATATTTTATTGATTTTTTTTTTACAAAGAAAAAGGGAGATAGTTAGAAACATCGATGAGAGAGACATCGATCAGCTGCCTCCTGCACACCTCCTACTGGGGATGTGCCCGCCACCAAGGTCCATCCATGCCCTTGACCGGCATCGAACCTGGGACCCCTCAATCCCCAGGCCGACGCTCTGTCCACTGAGCCACACCGGTTTTGGCAGAAGGGATGTTCTTATCTGTCCTCGGTATTTTAAAATACATGTGAAATAAATAAATAAAAATAAAATAAAATGCACGTGAAGCCTCCTTGAAGACAGGTCCCATCTCTACGTGGGGAGCCCTGGTGCCCCTCTTTCCTGTCACTGCTTCTGCCCGCGCCGGGGGGGGGGGGGGGGG
>PVJN01052500.1:0-14075 GCA_004026805.1 Lasiurus borealis | reverse complement strand
CCAACTGCTCTCCCCTGCAGGCCTGGGTCCCCAACTGCCCTTCCCTGCAGGATTAATCGCCCCCAAATGCTCTCCCTTGAAGGCCTGGTCCCTCCCAACTGCCCTCCACAGCTGGACATCTTGTGGTGGCCATCTTGTGTTGGAGTGATGGTCAATTTGCATATTACTTTTTTATTAGATAGGATAGGCCAGTTAGTAAGACCCTGGAATGTTCTTGCCCAAAGTTTTCCAACCATATTCCCTTGTTCTGATCAAAAGGCACCTTTTTAAAACATAAGACCTTTAGCCATGTCATACCTTTTAACCCAGGAATGTCACTCATAGAAATAGAGAAAATAAATTTTGCCCAAAGAATTTCTCTAAAGCATTAGAAATAAGAGAGGGAGACCCGAGCAAATTAAATGCTCCCAAGTTGGGAAATGACTCCATAAATTAAAGCATCAAAAAAATGGAATCTTTTTTAATAATTAAAAGGATGTTTTTCATAGGAAATTTTATATAATATGGAGAATTGTTTGATAACATGTGTGTTAATGTTCTGTCAGTTGAAGAAAACAATGGAAAGCATCAACATTTTAATACTTCTGGTCAGTGTGGCTCAGTGGTTGAGCATGAACCTATGAAACCAAAGGTCATGGCTGCATTCCCTCCCCATCAGGGCACATGTGTGGGTTACTGGCTTGATCCACAGTAGGGGACATGCAAGAGGTAGCCTATCAATGATTCTTTCTCATCATTGATGTTTCCTTTACTCTCTCCCTCTCCCATTCTCTCTGAAATCAATAAAAAATATATTAAAAATATATTAATGCTGGTTACCTATGAGTGGTAGGATTATGTGATTTTGAAAATATTAGTGTTTCTAAAATTGTTTTCATGTGATTAACAGAGTAAATACAATAGAGCTTCTACGCTGTGAACCTGAATCTTCAAATGATTAATTAGCAAGCTTTCAAAAGATGGTACTTGTGGGAAATAAGATCTTTTCTCTCCCCATCTGGCATTAGTCTTATCTCATTCATCCCATTTCTTCCACCCCTTTTATTTCTACTCTCTTGCCATCAGCCATCATAACTCCATAATCTCAGATATTAAGAAACTGAGGTGTAATTATTCAATTTTTTAATTTAAATGTTCAGTTAAATAGTTTAATTTACCTTAAAATATACAAACAGAAAGTAAAATAGCCTAATGGTTGAAAGAACATGCTGCAAAATCACACAGATCAAGTTTAGAATCTTAGCTTGCCACATATGAGACCTCCTACAAGTTTAAACTTCCTTATCTGTAACATGGGAGCAACACTCTCCTCCTCCCTGGACTGCTGTGAGGATGAAATGAGAGGACGCAGGGAAAGCATAAGATGGAAGGCAACTGACATTATTGGTGTGTTTTTTTTTAATATATTTTATTGTTTTTTTACAGAGAGGAAGGGAAAGGGATAGTCAGAAACATCGATGAGAGAGAGACATCAATCAGTCGCCTTCTGCACACCCCTCACTGGGGATGTGCCTGCAACCAAGGTACATGCCCCTGACCACAATTGAACCCGGGACCCTTCAATCCACAGGCTGGCCCTCTATCCACTGAGCCAAACCGGTTTTGGCTGCCATTATTGTTTTATAGTTAATGTAGTTAGCTGTTTCTTGTGAACAGTCTTTAGATTTTAATTTCTCTGTAGGAAAAAAAGCTTACCGAGGTTCAGTGCTTGGTTATTTGGATTTCTCAAAATACGAAAATTTCCAAAACAACTTGGGAGACTTATATGGAGCTGTCAAAATATTCTTCATAAACTGGCTATTACTAAAACCCACCAATTAAATGTATCAGCACTGTTATTTCATAAAGAGCATTTGAACATTACTAAAAAAGGTGAAAGACAGCCTCAGAATATAAGAAATCATTCCCAAGGAAGGACAGTTGGCAACTGTATGACAAAATTATCTACCTTTTTTTTTTGTAATTCATGTGTTGTCATTTATCAGTAAACACTTTAGGACCAATACCAGTTTGCAAACTGGCACTTGATGAAAGGTACATAACTTCTTGCCTGATTCTTCACCCATAAAGAAGGTTGTTCTAGCTATCTCCTGGGATGTTCATTCAACAAACACTAAGCAAAGTGATTACTTCCTATTAAGCAGAGGAATTCAAAATCAAACGAGGTTAAGTATATGAAAACACTACACACAGTGCTTATATATTGCAAATACCATAAAAATAAAGAGTATTGTTATTGTAAAAATAAAATATTATATATTGATTCCTAAAAGGGGGGAAAAAAAGATTTTACACCTACATTTAAATGGCTTAATCATTTTCTATATTCATGTTACATCAAATAACATTCAGAATTTTTTGGTATAAACGTTTTCCAACACTTTCCATATTTTTTTCTTTAGAAAATAGACATATTTGTGATGTACTTCACTATTCTGCCATGCTCTCTCTTATGGGAATTGAGGATGTTTCTTTTCCCTCAAATGGTATAGCTCTCAAGGGAAAGTTATTAAGCTAAAAATTGCTGCTATAATAACATAATAATTCAACATTTAAAGGCTGAATTCTAAGGAAGAAGATTTAAAAGGATCTAAAGGCAGGCTCAAACACAGAGAAAATTTTATTTGTAAGATATTCTAGTGTTAAAATTCACTTCTAAGTATTATGATAAAAAAATAGTAAGACAGCCTAGTCCAGCCAGTGTCACTTAGTGGTTAGCATCCACCTACAAAGTACAAAGTAGGAGGTCATGATTCGATTCCCAGTCAGGGCACATGTCTAGGTTTCCTGTTCTATCCGCAGTACAGGGTGTGCAGGAGGTGGCATATCAATGATTCTCTCATCACTGATGTTCCTCTCTCCCTCTCTGAAATTAATATTAGTAAATAAAAATTAATAAAGAGAGTTAGGTAGTCTGGCTCTGTGGATGGAGCATCAGTCACGGGTTCAATTCCAGACAAGGGCATGTACCTGGGTTGCAGGGTTGATCCCAGGCCCTGGTCAGGGCCTGTGCGGAAGGCAACCAATTGATGGGTCTCTCTCACATCTGTTTCTCTGTCTCTCCCCCTCCTTTCCATTCTAAAAATCAATGAAAAAATGTCCTCGGGTGAGGATTAACAAAGTACATACATACATCCTATATCATAAAAGGCTAATATGAAAATAGATCCAACAGTGAAACAACCAAACAACCAGTCGCTATGATGTGTGCTGACCACCAGGGGCATGTGCAGAACATGGCGGGCATCAACCACAGCAGGATGGTGGAGCAGGTGAGCTGGGGTGCCAGACCAAGGCAGAGTGCTGGTCACTGTTATCGAAGCAAGCCTCTAGTAGTTACTGAAAATTCTTTGCTCCCATGTACCGCAGTCTCATCTGGTTCTCACACCTTCTGCTGGCACTGGCCCCACTTGCACATGTTACCGGTGCCAGAGCCACTGCCAGTGCCTGGTGCTAGTCCCAATCACTCAGTGCCATTAGCGGGTGCGAGCTGCGCTGCCAGCCCTGATGACCCCTGAGGGCTTCTCCACCTTTCTCTGCTCCTGAGGGGCTATTGGTGGAGCTGCTGGCGCCGGCTCCAATCACTCTGCATTGTCAGCGGGTGCGAGCAGGGCTGGTGCTGTCAGCATGTGGGAGCGGAGGTAGGAGTAGGGCTTTTGGCAAACAAGAGACTGGGGGCCATAGCAGGAGGGGCCAGGCAGGAGCATGGAGGATGGGCTGAGACCTGCCCTGCTCACAGTTCCTTCCAATGTGCACAAATTTGTGCAATGGGCACCTAGTACAGTGGCTGGCAAACTCATTAGTCAACAGAGCGGCTCTGTTGACTAATGAGCTTGCTAATTAATGACCTAGACTCTCAATTCCAATTATAGGCTGTTGTTCCTTGTGATTAAGCCCCTATCCCAGTGGTCAGCAAACTCATTAGTCCACAGAGTGGCACGACCACTGCCCTAGTACATAAATAAATAACAAGACACCAAATGTAGAAATTATACAGTTTTATGAGTTTTCTGTTGCTTCTTCATCCACTATGAATAATTTCACAATACAACACTTTTAGGCAGCTGCTCCGCTACTTTCTTTGGTTTCCACTTCTTTAGGCAAAAATGGATCCATCTTTAGTAACAAACCTTCGCTTGTTGAACTACGGAGGAAAGCTCGTACCACAAAGGGTCCTGGAAACAAAGAGAAATATCAACTTTCATTTTATTCGAGATACCTAATAAGTAAATATAAACATAAAACAATAAACCTTATAGAACTCATAAAATAGCTTGTAAGTACTGACATTACTGAACTAATATTGTGAAGTATAAGAAAGGAAAAATCATTTTATTTCTAGAGCAGAAGACAAACTAGCTACACTCTAGAACAGTGGTTCTCAACATGTGGGTCGCGACCCCTTTGGAGATCAAACGACCCTTTACAGGGGTCGCCTAAGACTATTGGAAAACACCTATTTCCCATGGTCTTAGGAACCAACAGACCGCTCCTCGGTGTAGCAAAGTGTAGCAATGTAGTATACTGTTGTCATATGAAGACTGTACCCATGCTACACCACGATTCAAGACAAAATTTCATTTATTTTAATTAGAAATAAATATTTCACAATATATAATTACATATTGTTTTTGTGATTAATCGCTATGCTTTAATTATGTTCAATTTGTAACAATGAAAATACATCCAGCACATCAGATATTTACATTACAGTTCATAACAGTAGCAAAATTACAGTGATGAAGTAGCAACGGAAATAATTTTATGGCTGGGGGTCACCACCACATGAAGAGCTGTATTAAAGGGTCACGGCATTAGGAAGATTGAGAACCAGTGCTCTAGAATATCAGAGATTTATCCTTTAAACTATACGTAATCACAAATAATTCATTTCTCTCTTCCAGAATATGGTCACTTACAATTTATTTTATTGCAAAATCAACAATGAAAGAGCAGGTGGGTAATATTTACATTTGTGAAAATAGTCTAAATAATTTATTTAAAGTAGTCAACACAGATTTAATAAAATTCCTTAAAAATTAAAAGGCTTTTCCTATGACTAATGTTAAGGTACTTTGTTCAAAGTGGTAAACACAGATAACTACATTGTTTTTAGAGATTTACTATCATTCTACTCCGCTATAGTCTCAGAGGAGCCTATACTCAAACCAAAGTTATCCATGGAATACACGAATCTATATACATACCATTACTAAGCACTATAGTCAAATCTAGGACAACAGATTTAGCAAATAAAGTAGTTATCATCAGTGTGTTTAACTCTCAAAGAAAGTGAAAAAATAGTGAAATATTGTGATGTAGTTAAGACACTTGGTTATGAAACTCAAAATGACAGATTCCTCTAATGACAGAATTATAAGTGTATAGTCCATTGCAGATAGACACTTGCTTGGCTTCAAACAGCTGCAAGTGAAACTTGCCTCAGGAAGGAATGAGTAGCACGTATGCAAAGATAGGGGCACTGGACTGTGCCTAGTCTACATAGCCTTGATCACGTTTCACTGTTCTCATGACATAATTAAAACCTTGTTTCTTTTCTGAAATAAATAAGATTTAGAAAGCTAGTACCAGTGGCAAAGTGAATGGTGCAGCTTCCTACATTTCTATGTTTTATTTTAGTTTCTATTTAATGCCATTGTAAGTTTAAGGCGATCAGTACCGTTTTCCTTCAAATTTTATTTATTACATGTAATGGTAGAAATCATGTGGAAATTTACAAGGGTTTCAGGATGTAGAGTACTCCTACTAATGTAAAGAGATCTTCTCTCTAAACAACTATACTTGTTAATGAGGCAATTAATAATCCTTTGAAGAATTATTTAATCGCAGGAAATACTGTTGCTATTGTAGTTGCATATGACTTAATTGTCTTCTTAACATTTTACATTTTTAAAGTATCACAGGGTTATAGGGAAATCTAACCCTGATACCCACTCACCCAAATTCAGTGGTCTGTGCCTACAAACTTCATTGATAACAGCTTGCAGATTTGCAGTTATCTGGTCACTTGACATATCCAGCTTAAAAAAAAAATACGTCACAGCATTAATGATGTGAAAGTGAAAAAATAATACAAATTTTGGTAACTGTATCAGTATTTATTTTAGACAGTATTTTCAAATAGTCACTAATGTAAATTACTGAGTCCCTACAGTAAAAGAAAAGCCTATTAACTCTTCTTTTAGAATGCTTATATGTCAAGACTTAATTACCTTACAGAACATATTACAGCAAAGTGTTTTGAAGTTATTCCACTTGAGATTCCTTGATTTCCAAGTAATTTCCCCAAAACTTATCCTTGGGCACACCTGTCTTCCCTAACTCTCAAGAAATAAATAGTATTTTCTTTTGAGGTTACTGACTTACTTTTGAAGGAAACAAAAGCAATGTTTAGAAATTAATGCTTTCACAAGATCAAAATAAAATGACTTGACTACATACATTCAGACAAGCACAAATCTCACACAGAGACATTTTCAGGATGCTATGCTAACACTAGGCAATAATAATTATCTTGCATTTAGCAAAAAATATAGCAAGTAAGTAAATACAGGGAACAAGATCTATTCATAAATAAACTCTTAAACCTTAGGGAAAATCACACCTTTGGAAAATCCTTATGTTTATTATCCAGATTCAATGCATGTTATTCTTAAATATCCCAGTTAAAACCAGTTATATTACATTTCAATATTTAGAGGATTTTGCACTTTACAAAATGAATCCTTTTTTAAAAAATTCATTTAAGCCCTAACCGGTTTGGCTCAGTAGATAGAGCATCCTCCTGGGGACTGAAAGGCCCCAGGTTCGATTCAGGTCAGGGGCATGTACCTTGGTTGTGGGCACATCCCCAATAGGGGGTGTGCAGGAAGCAGCTGATCGATGTTTCTCTCTCATCAATATTTCTAACTCTCTCTCTCTCTCCCTTCCTCTCTGTAAAAAATCAATAAAATATATTTTTTAAAAATTCATGTAAGACTTATAATAGCATAACCAGCAAAAGTCACATAGTAAAAGTTCAAACAAGATTTCTATTTTCCATTGACCCCAAGAAATGTGTCACATAACCATAAATATAATTCTTCAAGGGAAAAAAATATATCCTCATCCTCATTAGACAACATTTACCTGACACTCTCTTGGGCAAGATGCAGTAAGTACCAAACCTTAAATAAGAGGTTATGGACATTACTAGAGGAATTTTCACTTTTACGCCAATCTGGGAATAAAAATATCAAGCAATGCTTAGTTCACCTTACCAAGTCCACAGACCTGACAGTCTTTACTTTGCATTGCAGCAAATAGTACACTGGCAGACAAGGCACCTGGTATTTGTTATGTGAGAAAAGAAAGAAAAGGAAAAAAGAAAAGGAAAAAAGAAAATGCCAAAGGTATCAATGTGTCCCTATCTCCTTTCATTCCCCCCTCAAATCGACCTTCCTTCTATATCAACTGAAGCAATCACCACGGATCTAATAAGTCCTCTTACCCTTTGTTAAAGATTTCCCTCAATTTAGGATAGCAATAGACACAAGGAAAGCAAGATATACAGCATAATTTTTAATAGTTTGTTATGCTATGTAGACTAAACTTATCAGATTTTTATAACTACTATATAATTTCTGCTGACCTATATTGCCATTTCTACAGTAAACATGGCTTTAGAAATAAAAAACAAATACTTCTCTTAGAATTTTCATCAGTAGGATAATTTAAATGATTTCATTAAGTTTTAAAATAGTTTATACTTTTATCCAACTTATATCACCTCTATCTTTACTACGTATTATGTCTCTACTGAATTAAAAATATATTTGTAGCCATAATACTTCATTTTTTTTTTCTTTTAGGTACTTTGCAATCTTATTTAAAAGTTATATATTTTATGGGCATAACTGTGGTTATTTAATTGGCTATTGATGACTAGATAGCTATGTACAATGATAAAATGTATGCATGCATGAGAAATTTATTTGGGCTGATAACAATCTAGAGATAACCCATGAAAGCAACATCAGTTACTCTGCAATCCCAATGGTGTTTTCCCATGCAATTACGTTTTGTGATCTTAGGGAGGAAGTCAAGGATGACCATTATGAGGAGACAATACCTGTTCTATTCTCAACAGCAGAGCATGAGACTTAGTATAGCAGCTCAAAACAACGACTGGGTTGACCTTGTAGGGTTACTGAAATGTGTTAAGCACCATATCTGGCAATATAAGTCAGCGTGTTGTATGTGCATAATATATGTAATTATGCACATAATTATTATTCACTACAGGTCAAAAGTTATTCCTCATCTGCAGCATAGACGTTTTCAAGAAATTATTCACTACAGAACAAAAGTTATTCCTCATCTGCAGCATAGATGTTTTCAAGAAAAGACTGCTTCACTGAATTCTACCTTCTACTTAACATTCTTATTATGTCAGAAATAATTTCCTAAGCAGACTAGATGGAAGACTTACCGCAGAAATCAGAAGGTTTGCATAGCAAATATAGGTGAACTCTACCTCTTTATTTTAACTCCCAGATTTTCCTCTTTCTGTGAAATTCCTAAACTTTGTCTTCAATCACTTTATATCATTATGAGAAAATTAAAAAATATTTTCTGTCCCTTTGAGATACAAATGTGTACAGGACAAATTGTAGTCGTGAGCATGTCTAAACCAGTGATTCTTAAATGTTCTTCAGGTTATCAAACCTCATTCCAGAAAAATGCACACAGGCACACACAAAAAAATTAAGATATATCTCAATGGATTAAAAAAAGGGGGAAGAGAGAAGTAGGCATCCTGAGGAAAGTTTGTCAGTTAAGCAAGATCCTGAGGCCACACTTTGAGACTCACCAGAATAGAATTAAGTCTGTTCAGATATTCTGAATGACTAAGGACTACAGTGTGAAAAGGATTCAACTTAATTTTTTACCTTTTACAGAGGCTAGAAAAAAAAAAAGGCAAATATGTATCCATGATTGTTAGACAATCACATGGCCCTCTCCAAGCGGCCAGCTCTTTCATCATAAGCACACTGACAGCCTCAGATGACTGATCGTCTTCAAATGGAACTGCAGGGAGAGCTGCTACTTTATGTTTTAGAACATATGACCTCCAAAATTGCTTCCAAGTGCAATGTTCTAAGATTAAATGAATGTGGCCTTGCATATGGTTGCTGCAGATGGGCCAATACTCTTTAATTCCCATGACTCCTAACAATCGAAACCAAGAAAAGGAAGATAATCTGTGTTTGCTATACAACACTAAGGAAAATAATAATTGATTTATTAACTAGATGTTTATTAGGTCTTACTCTTATTCAAGCTCCATTCTAAGCATGACAGAGATATTATCATTCATGTCTCTTTTAAGACATAAATAACTTTATGAAGTCCCTTTCCCAACTTCCCATCTCTCCCTGATCTCCCCTAGTACTTTCTGGTTCCCTGGGGCTCTCCCTTTGGCAGTCTGCCCAGAAGGCTGGAGCTTTATTTACCCACCATTTTGCCACTATCTGCAACCGTTTTTCAGTGGGAGCCAACGGGTAGGCAGACAGAAAGAGAAACAAAAAAAAGCAAAGGCATTGTACCCCATCCTCTTGTGACCACAGATCCTCTATAGTCACAAAGGAAGGCTCCCCTACAACATACCTGTATCCACCTCTGCATCCACTGCTACTACTAGGAACCATACCTCTAATTCTCAAGCCTGGCGCTCTCTGCTGTCTGATTTCAGTCTAAGTTGAGGCCAGGCCATGTGACAACACAAGGGAAAAATGGCAAACCCACAGCCAGTTTGGTGGTACCTCCAATTCTGGTCTTCCCTAATTTTCATGCCACTACTTACTTTTCAGCATCTTCCAAAAGCTGCTCCATGGATCCTGTGCAGGTTTATAATAGTGGCATTCCTGAGAGAGATGGGGGTCATGTCATTACACCTCCTTCCCTGGAGCTGAACTTCCCAAGCTTATGAGGTATGTATTTATATTTTAGGGTTGGCAAACTTTTTCTGTGAAGGATCAGATATCTATGTTTGATATAAATATTTTAGGCTTTGAGGGTCACATATGATTTCTGCAGCATCTTCTTTTCTTTCCTACAACCTTTTAAAAGACCATTCTAAGTTCACATATGATTTAAAAAATGACCACTGAACCATGATTGCCAACTCTCGTATTAGTATACACTATTTGTCTACAAATACATAAAAATGCATGCAAAGACAAGCTGTGGTATGAGTTATGTTTTATGTCACTTGAACAAATGATTGACCAAAATCTAAAGGAACAAACAGCTTTCACCATTGCTTATGATAAAGCTGTTTAAAAACAAAATTCTGTAAAAGCTACCATACTTATCACTGTTTTTTTTTTTTTAAACAAAGTTTACAAAAGAAAGCTGTATGGGCAGGATACTGACAGCTACTTATTAACAAAATTTATATACTGGGGGTGGGGAGGTGGGGAGGGGATGTCCCTCAGCCTAGCCTGCACCCTCTCCAATCTGGGACCCCTCAGGGGATGTCCAACTGCCCGATCCCTATGTGGTTGGGAAATAAAGCTCCAGCCTTCTGGGCAGACTGCTAAGCCGGCAGTCGGACATCTCTCTCACAATCTGGGACTGCTGGCTCCCAACTGCTCACCTGTCTGTCTGCCTGGTTGCCCCTAACCACTCTGCCTATAAACCTGATCATCCCTAACCACACTCCTGCCAGCCTGATAGGTGCCAAATTACACCCCTGCTGACCTGATTGGCCCCACTGCCCTCCCCTGCTGGCCTGGTTGCCCCTAACTGCCAAACCCTGCTGGCTTGATCACCCACAACTGCCCTCCCCTGCTGGCCTGATCACCCACAACTGGCCTCCCCTGCCTGCCATCTTGTGATGGTCATCTTGTGACCAATGGGGGCAGCCATCTTGTGTGAGAGTGTGACAGTCAATTTGCATATTACTTCTTTATTATATAGGATGGACTGGCAAAAAAAAGGAAAGCACGTCAGTTCACTTTCCTTTTACACATTATGCCACGTTTGTATTTGTCATCTGTGCTATTCTACTGATTGGTGATCAATAAATTGTTAAGTGAATGCAATGAATTAAAGAGAAAAGTTAGCTTTTCTACCAAATATTATGGTTTTTCTTATGCTATTATTTATCTAAAGAAGGGGAGAGACATAACCTTCAATTCCCCCAAATCTGGAAAATTATCATCTGATTTCATAACAGTATAGGTAAGAAAACTGGAAATAATAAACTATTTTTCATTCTAATATTCCTACTGGTAAGAATACTGATAAAAATCTATTCAAAGAACGCAACCTAAAATACAGGGATTACTCATCCCAGTTAAATATATATCTTTCACAACAAAGCAGCAAGCAAAATGCTGGCACATACTGAGTTCTAGATAAATCTTAGTTTCCCCTTGTTCTTAGTCCCATATTATTGGAGGTCTAAGGTCTATTGCCAATATACTTCCTTTAATTTTAATGAGAACTAGCAAGTACAGAATTTGACTCTTACATTCTACAATTTACCTTCTTCTCTTTATAATCCTCTTATCCATGGCACAGCACACTATCTACACCAAAAATAATGCAACCAAAAAAAAAAAGTTAATCATCAACTAGAAGGAATGGAGGAAAAGAAAGGGAAATCACAGTGATCCCTGAGCCAATGGGCTGCCACCTTTTAGCTAATTATTGTTTCTAATTGATTTAAGCAATATTCCTTGCTTGCCAGTTTTTCAACGTATGGACCTAGATGCTTCAAAATAAGTCTTCAATTTCCATGCACTATATACGACCCACATTTTGTTTAACTGAACTCCAACACATTCCTGTTCTAACATGTTCGCTGAAACTAAAGACTCTGATTTCAACACAAGATTTATGATGCTTATTCCCTTGCCCTGAACTTGTTTATTTTTGTTAGAATATACTTCATCTTTTATCAGCTTCCAGGTTGATAATATTCTTGCCACAAAATAATTTACTATTACTCAAGCAAAGTATAATGGTACATGCCTATAAATGGACCACGTATACAACTTTAAAAAACAAGGGAGAGAAAAGCACATCAAAGACACTGCCTTTATATTAAGTATGTAAAAGATTCAAGTATACTTGAAACCCAGACAAGAAACACTAGTTAAATCAGGTCTTGGCATAATCTGGTATAAACATATGAGTTGTCCTCTCTGTTTTTTCTTTTTAGAAAATGAGCTTATGTTTGATTTGCTAATAGCATTAGTACTTGTAAGTCCTCAAAGTCTGGATATTTACATGGTTTTAAAGGGGGCTACAATTGTTTTTCCTTTAATGCTATGATAACTGTTTTTGTCAAAAGTAGGCTATTATATAATGTACTTTCAAAAGATGTTCTTCAAAATTTCAGTCATATTTAGTGAAGTTTTTAGAAGTCTTCCCCTTTCCAAATTATTTAAGATTTTATGTTCTAATTCTCTATTAATAAAAATATAGAAATAGTAAGTTTATAAACTAAAACAGGACAAGTGGCATATAGGGGTATCTATTTTCTCTAAACAAACTACTTTTACTGGTTTTTCTAAACAAAGTGGTGTATAGGCAGATGTTCACTGTACAATTTTTTTTCAATTTTTCCATTCACTTAAAATTTTTCAAAATAAAAAACAGAGGGAAGAGATATGTAGATATCAAAGATACTTAACAGTGCCAGCTTAACTAGAGGCCAGGCTTTATGAAGCAATAAATTCCAAGAAAATATGTGATATTTCATTATTTTCTTATCTGAAATGCTATGAATATGGTTTAATTTCTCTTTAGATTTTCTTTTCTAGAGTGCTTTGAACACTGGGTGTCCCCAATGTTCTAAAATAAAATGAAGATAAAACATCAAGATTCCTGATTTTATGGTTTTCAGAAAACTTTTTAGTTAAGTCTTTTTTAAAAGTCTCACTTGAATGAACTTGTATACTTGAAAAGAATTACTTTGAAGTGAAAAATTAAAATAGAAAGTTGATGGCACTATATAGCTGGTGCTCACTAAACATTCTTTTGCAGGCCAAATACTTGTGATAAAGAATGAGAAATTCTACCAAGTTGCTGTGCTGACAGCTAAGCACTAATAAAAGGGCCAAAATTACAAAAAATAATCTGAAACTATGATTTAATAATATACTATACTCTTTAAAGTGTCTAGGTACATTATAATGCAAATCTATGTTTTATCCTCAAACTATAACTTTATTAATCCCAAAAGATTTTTCAGTCAGAATTTATTGAAAATCAAAGTAACTTCCCATGAAAATTATAATAAGTACTTCTACACAAGTGAGATTCTATTTAACTAAATTCACACACAAAAGTTAGTTAATTGCTGCTTGAAAACATATACAGAAATATGGGTCTGATTTTATAGGCTCTTTCGGGAGTATATATAATAGGCCATGAGGGTCATGAAATTTATTCTGGTATTAATTTTTAGAATACTTAAATACACCACGTAAGCACATTCCAATTTTTCCTTTAAACTACAGTTCATATCCTCCCTTCTGCATAAATGCTTCCTATTGCATGTCTTAATGTGCCATATTTTACTACAATGTTATCATATCTGTTTGTTTTTGAAATATGTGAGACAGTTAACATTAGGAGATAAACATTTTTAATTTTTGACAAAAATAAAGGTATTATATGTGCTTCATGTAAAACAGTGAAGTCAATACTAATAGGAAATCAGAAAGAACTTTGACTTTATAATAAAGGCCAAGTTAAAAAGCCAGTCAACAATGCAAATGGCTTAAAATTATACTTAAAAGTCTTCTGAAAAAGTAGGTTGGAGGCCAAGTATTTTAAATCACACAAGGACTTCATTAGTGAGGAAAAAACAAAGCAGGTTCTGAGATCCTCAAAGCTAACATAAAATGGACTTGTGGTATATTGTAAAATACTAACAGGCACCCTTTGAAAAGTACTTCAAAATCTTTACTCTGGAAGGTGTATGCTATATCTGGAGACTGCTTAATTTTCCTGTGTAATGTCAAAATATACACCTAAGTATTTCCATAATAAATAGA
>PVJN01052499.1:0-14075 GCA_004026805.1 Lasiurus borealis | reverse complement strand
TGACTGCTTTCTTTCTGGGGCATGGATTCTTTATTATCTGCTGAATTCATTTCACTCTGTCAATATTCTATAGAAAAATGATGGACATTCTATAATTTTGACTTATATATTAATTCATAATTTTGATGGCTCTACCTGAGGGCTCCTCTCTTTCTCACAGCCCTCTCTTCTCCTCCCTCCTGCCCCCGAGTTGGGTCCCTGGTTGTTCCACCCAGCAGCTCAGCTCATGACAACTGCATCTCTCCTTATTGTTTTAGCCACTGCAGGTCTTTTTTCATATTAAAGCCATGATAGCGGCAATGAAATTCAGATTTATAGCTGGAAATCAGCCTATTTGTAATATAAAACATAAACATTGGAGCATTTGAAAAGGCGAATGAATTTTTTCTCCCTACTTTGTATTTGTTCTTCCTTGGAACTTCACGACTTGGGTCCCAAAGAAGTGCTATTTTAAAATTTTCTGGCACCATGTAATATAATTGATAATAGTGTTTAAGCGGCATCTAATACCATACAGCATAGTGCAAAGTGAGCCATCCCAGGATATGAGCTTAAAAATTGCATTAACACTTAGACAAAATGAAATTTTTATACTTGATTTGCTCATGGTTGGACGGATGCAACTAAACACAATTTGAGCTGTCACTTTGCAAAGGAGAAAAAAATATGCAACTTTGGAATATTTCAAATGAGCCCGATATTAGATTCTATAACTCAGAGTGACACAGGAAATACTATTTGCAACATGATTGGTTCATTAATATTTGGTAATTGCAGTACATCATTTTAAGGGGGAAATAAAATGCAAACAAATGTTTGCAGCTTCCAGTCAGTCACTGTTTCTCAACTGCCACCGCCAGGAAAGGTCTGGGAGCTAAAGGCTCTGTGTACTCGAGAGGTTATATTTTCTCCTCCCCATTTTCATTTTGGAAGAATAATTTTCATCATAAACCAACGTGTCAGACAAAGCATCTACATTTTTAAAAAAATATTATTTCACAATTTTCCACATGCACATTTGATGTAAACCCTGGAGGTGTATTCCCTGAGTACCTATTAGCTCCATTTTAGGGAAATTACATTAAATTATTAGTGACAAATTTACTTGTCTGCCAATGTATTTTTCTGGAATTTTACTACAACATCAATACTTGGCTGTTTTATATGGGCCCTCATTTACCTGTCTTTGAAGGCAGCCACCCCTTGGGGAGCCCTGTCTGTCACTAACAGAAGCTGGAAAGAGTCTTTAAGTTTAACATTCATAGTTTTGAATTAGATGGAAAAATATGTTGCACATTAAAAATGTGACGCGCCCCTCTGAATTTTGCAATTAGGCAAATTGTTTAGTAGCCCATTGTCTCACTTTTTGGACAGATCATCGCCAGGTGGTATAGTAAGAGCCATGGCTGTCATCTTTAGGTGTAAAGTATGTCTGCCAGGGACCGGCGGCAGAATGGGGAAAGATGGTCATATTTCTCGTGTTTATTTTATGGAAATCAGTGTGGAGAGGATGCACTGTGATGTGAGCAGGGCCCCTCAGTATTTGGTGCCTTTGTATCCTAGTTGCTGTTGTGATTTAGGGAGACTCTTGTTTTGGAGGGGGGAGTGGGGAGCCAGGGGGCGCCAGGGAGCCTGCGGGAGCCTCAGAAGAAAGGATCGGAATGATCAAGATCCCAGCTCTTTGTTCTGCTATATTTTCTCACTTTAAGTAAATACTAATGTTGGGACCGAACTTCATGTTCCTTTCTTATAGGGAATTCTCCAACTTACATGAGTGCCAGAACCCCCAAAACTGTTGCTAAAATAAGATGTTGTTTTTCTTTGCATCCAGTTTATGAACATAGTTCTGGCAAGCAGAAACAGCATGTCTGAGGCATGGAACAACAGTTCCACCTCAAACTGTAGAGTCCTGGTGAAGGGACGTATTAGACCAGGTGAGCATCCTATATAATAAAAGCCTAATATGCAAATTGTCCCCCTCTGGAGTTTGACTGGGAGTTTGATGGCTCGCTATGACATGTGCTGACCACCAGGGGGAGGCACGGAGCATGGTGGGTGTTGGTGTTGCAGCGCTGGCAGCAAGCTGCAGTGGAGGCGCTGCGGGTCCCAATGGGCCCTGATAAGAAAGGGACTGCAGTGGGATGGTGGAGCAGGTGAGCAGGCAGCACCAGGTCAAGACCAGTGCAAGTGGGGGCCCGACCCACTGATTACGCTGCCAATGGCCACCAGTGGCAGCGGCAAGGGGCCTGGCCTGATCAATTGCCCCACTGGCAGGATGATGGTGGAACAGGTGAGGAGGCAGTGCCAGGACACAGCGGGGTGCAGGCAGGACTGCAGGGCTGTGAGCCTGGAGGCGCATGCTGGGGCCCAATCCTGAGGGCCCTCGCCCATGCATGGATTTGTGCCTGGACAAGTGGAGTATGAGGAAAACAGAAACAAAGGGAAAATGAAGAATAATAAGCAAGAATGTAAGTCCCAGGGAAGGGAGTGTACTCATCTCTCCAGGTTCCCTGCTTTGTAGAATTCTTCTTCACGAGAGTTTACTGAAGCAATACTTGGCTCTGATGACATTTACAGTCCTCCTACCTCTACTGTGTCTGCTTCTCTGGTTTGTATATTACTTTTTTTTGAAACTGCTAACTTATTTAGTGGAAGGTTTCAGTTCATTCTTAGATGAAGATTTGGGGTCCTCAAGCTGATCAAGACCTTCTGTGTGTTGACTTTATCAGAAGTATGCAAATGGTTCTTTATTATAGACCAGTAGCCCTGTGCACGAATCCATGTGCCAGTAGCTCGCCAATAGCTTGCTGCCACCCTCCTGTAGCTCTCCCCACTTCTCCACCCTCTTGTAGCTTCCCCCCCCCCAACCCCCTTTCATAGCTTGTTTCCCTGCTCCCTCCTATAACTCTTCACTGCCTGCTTATAGCCAGCTGCCCATCCTCCTGCTGATCCGTGATCTGGTTGTTATGCGGTTGGTTGTTACACTTCATGGTGTAATGACCATTTGCATATTACATCTTTATTATATAGGCTATTTAACTTGGAGTTGAGAACTGTTGCAAATACCTATCATCTTCTAAATTCTCAGGAAAATAATTTTTCTAAGAAGTGTACTGCTCCATGTGGTTCAAACGTTAGCTGTTAACCTATTTTTCCCTATTCTCTACTAGCCAGAAGCCTCCATCTTTTAAAGGCCTTTCCTTCTCTCCCCAAATAAACACAACCATTTAGATCAAATTAACTAGACTCTCTGTTTCAATAGACCTAAAGTCATCCTCTGCTGTGGCTTTCAAGGTTTTACCTTAATTAAACCTCCATTTTGCCAGAAAATGAGATCGCTGGAGGGGAAGACCATATGAATTTCTACTTTCATTTCAGGTAGAACATTTGTAGCACCTGGGAACAGACTATTAATGAAATATTTGTTTTATACAGACACGTGTTGTCGAGACCTGAACATCTGGCAGTTTGGTAACTCCAAGTGAGGAAGAATAGTAGCCACTTTCACAAAAAGAAGACAACTAGGGATCAGTTTCTCCTAAAGGAGATATAAGGGATAATGATTTTGGACAAAAAACTGACCTTCGGACCACATGGAAGTAGTATTTTCTTTTTAAATTCCTTCCCTATTTCGCATCCTCACTTAACTGTGATTTTTGGTGTCTGCTAGACAACTAGGATTCGTTATTATATTTAGTAATCATAGCCACGCTATTGGATAGATGCTAAGAACCCCATTTTTCCCAAGGTGTAGGATGATGTGACAGTTGGCTTAAGATCCTGTAAGAGCCTGTCTGGGTTCCCACCAACTTGTGCCTCACTCAAAGATCAGGTCCATTTCTTCCCTGTTCAGCCTCCTTCCTTCCACTCATCTATTAATTCTGGATGTGGAGCTGTTTCTAAATGTTTATTCTTCCCGCCTCCCCTTTTTTTATTAAGGTATTTATTACACGTGTATATATCTTCCCAGTGCCACTTCCCATCCCACTCCTGTATATGCCCTCATCCCCCAGTGTCTTGCGTCCAATGGTTATGCTTATATGCATGCATACAAGTCGTTCGATTGATCTCTTATCTCTTCCACTTCTCCCCAACCTTCCCACGTAATTTGACAGGTTGTTTGATGCTTTACTGCCTCTGTATCTATCTTTTTGTTCATCAGTTTATAATGTTCTTTATTATCCACAAATGAGTGAGATCATGTGGTATTTTTCTTTCATTGACTGGGTTATTTTAGCATAATGCTCTCCAATTCATTCAGGTTGCTGCAAATGGTAAGAATCCTTTCTTTTTTTATTGGCAGCATAGAATTCCATTGTGTAGATGTACCACCGTTTTCTGATCCAGTCAGCTGCTGATGAGCACCTATGCTATTTCCAAATCTTAGAAGATGTTTGATATGATTTCTATCTTCTTGAATTTGAAGAGACTTTGCCTGTGTCCTAATATGTGATCTATCCTTAAAAATGTTCCATGTGCACTGGAGAGGAATGTATATTCTGTATCTTTGGGGTGGAATATGCTAAAGATGTCAATTAAGTCCGTCTGATCTAGTGTGTCATTTAGGATTGATGTTTGTTTGCTGATTTTTTGTTAGGTTGATTAGTGGTGTCAATGGGGTATTAAAGTTTCCTACTATGACTGTATTGCTATTAGTCTCTCCCTTGATATCCTCCAGAAGTTTTTTTTATGTATTTGGGTGCTCCTGTATTGGGTGCATATATGTTTACATATATCAAGAGTTATATCTTCTTGTTGAATTGCTCCCTTTAGTATTTGGTAGTGGCCTTCCTTATCTTGTTATGGCCTTTTCTTTGAGGTTTATTTTATTAGATATAAGTATTGCAACTCCAGATTTTTTCTCATTTCCATTTGCCTGAAAAATGTTTTTTCCATCCCTTCACTCTCAGTCTGTGTGAATCCTTTGTTCTGAGGTGGGTCCCTTATAGACAGCAAATATATGGGTCATGTTTTCTTATCCTTTCAGCTATCCTATGTCTTTTGACTGGTGCATTTAATCCATTTATGTTTAATGTTATTATTGACAAGTACATGTTTCTTATATTTTTTCTTACTGTTTGTGTTTCTTCTTGCCTTTCTCTTTCTTCTTTTTATAGCATTCCCTTCAGAATTTCTTGCATTGCTGGCTTGGCAGTGATAATTCTCTTAGTCCTTTTTTTTGTCTGTGAAGCTCTTGATTCCACCTTCAATTTTGAATAATAGCCTTGTTGGGTATAGTATTCTTGGGTTCAGTCCCTTGCTTTGCATCACTTTGTAAATTTCATTCCATTCCCTTTTGGCCTGATGTGTTTCTGTTGAGAAATCCATTGATATTCTTATAGGAGAACCCTTGTAGGTAACTTTCTGTCTCTGTCAGCCTTTAAGATTCTTACTTTGTTGTTGGTGTTTGCCAATTTAATTATGATGTGTCTTAGTGCCAGTCTTTTAGAGCTCATCTTGTTTGGGACTCTATGTACTTCTTGGACTTGCATGGTTTTTTCTTGTCAGTAGCAAGGAAGTTTTCTGTCATTATTTCTTCAAACAGATTTTCTATTCCTTGCTTCTCTTCATCTCCTTCTGGGAACCATATTATGTGAATATTGTTTCATTTTTGTGTTGTCCCAAAGCTCCCTTAGGCTCTCATCTTGCTTTTTAAGTCTTCTTTCCAGTTGCTGCTGTGTTTGTGTGTTTTTTCCTATCTTGTCTTCTAATTTGCTGATGCGGTTCTCAGCCTCTTCTAGTCTACTGTTTAAGCCTTCCATTGTATTCTTTATTGCAGCTATGTCATTCTTCATCTCCTCTTGGTTCTTTTTCATGTTGGCAACATTCTCATTCAGCTCTTCATAATTCTCATTGAGTTGCGTGTATTTGTCATCTAGCCGTTTAAACATCCTTATAACCATTACTCTGAATTCTTTCTCTGTTAAGCTGATAGCCTCAATTTCATTTAACTCCCTTTCTGGTGTTTCCTATTTTTATTTCATTTGGAGTTGCATTTTTGTCTTCCCATGTCTTCCTGTAATGTTTTAATTGTAGACCAATTGCTTTGCTTCCCAGGTTCTTTTGGGGATGGTGTTACTGGGTAATCTCTCTGTTTTCCTGTGTTTGGTAATCTAGTGTAGCTCCCTACTTGAGCTATTTGGGTTCTCTTGATGGAGGTCTGCAAGCTTGAGCGGCACAACTGCAATGTCTAGAAGTCAGCAACTGTGGAGGGGAGTGTCGCAATTTTTGCTGTCTTGTACCGTTAGTTGAAATCACATATGCCCATTGGGGACTCATAGTGGCACCCAGGAACCATCTGTTGGGATGATAGGGTTCAGGGGCTTGCACTCTGGAGAGGCGTGACTGTGGTGTCCAGAGTTCTGTAGTTGTGGGGTGGGCAGACTCAGCTTTTGCTGCTCTATCTGTGGTGGAACAGGCGCTCACTCCCAGCGGCAGCTCACAGGGCCCCCACAGTACGTTTGCCTGCGAGGCACACAGCTCTCTGAAGAGCCCTGGCAGTGTAGCCGTGTAATTGAGGCTCTTGCGGGCAAGTCTTCAGGATGAGTGAATTCAGCATCTCTACTGCTCTGGGGTCGGGGATGGGGGAGTGTGCCCCTTTTTGTCCAAGATCACACCCAGGGAGAGCTCACAGTAGCACCCTGTAGGTAGATAGGCTCAGGGTGCCTGCCTGTTGGAAATTTGTGTTTGTGGAGGTATGTTTGCTGACTCAGAGCTCTGTGCACTCTGTGGGGTCCTGGCACGGAGGTTGAGCATCTGGGGTGAATGTGGGCAGTTATTCAGGAAGAGGGATTTCAGAATTTCTGCTGTGAGGTAGTGCGTCCTTGTCTGTATAGAACCATACCCAGCAGGGTCTCAAAGCATCTCCCCAGAGGACCCTGTGGCTATATGGGCTCAGGATGCCTGCCCTTTGGAAATGTGCACTTCTGTGGTGGTGAGTTTGCTGGCACAGAACTCTGATGCACTTTGAGGGGCCCTGGCACTGAAGTTACCCTGCTGGGGTGTCTGTGCAGGTGTCCAGGATGAGTGAATTCAGAATTTCTACTGCCGGGAGCAGTGCGTCCCTGTTTGTCCAAGATCACACCCAGCCAGGACCCACGGCAGCTCCCACAGCAGCCCTGTGGGTAGATGGCCTCAGAGAGCCTGCCCGTTGGAAGTGCGCACAGACTGGCGGTGTGTTTGCCTGCACAGAGCTCTGACACACTTTGAGCAGAGGCCCTGGCACTGAAGTTAAACAGCTGGGGTGTATGCAGGCAGTAATTCAGGAAGAAGGAGTTCAGATTTTACTGCGGGGTGGCGTGTCTTGGACTCAAAGCAGCTCCCCAAAGGACCCTGTGGATATGTGGACTCAGGGTGCCTTATCCTGTCTGTGGTGGTGAGTTTGCCTGCACAGAGCTCTGACACACTCTGGAGTTTCACAGCTGGGATGTCCGGGGGCAGTTATTCGGGAAGAGGGAGTTCAGAGTTTCTACTGCGGGGCATGGCCGTGCACCCTTGTCTGTACAGAATCACACCCGCGGGGGCTCCCAGTGGCACCCAGGCGCTGCCCAGAGAGTGGAGTGCCATGGCTCCCTGTACGCTCCGGGAACATGTGAATGTTTTGTCTGGAGTTCTGCCGCTGGGGAGGGGGAGGTGGCACTTACTGCTGCCGAGCGGTGCACCTTTGGGGGTGGAAGTCCCAGGGCCTGTGGGGTCTGTCGGTGGGGCAGCAGGATTTTGGTTGGAGTGGCTGCTGTGTTGCAGGCAGTTCCAAGGCCTGTCTGCTTGGTGGTGTTGATGAGTTCCTAAAAAAGGCTGTTCTCCCCTTCAAGATGGCATGGGCTCTGTGCTAATGTCCCACAGTCCGGGGAGTGCCCGCAGCGATGGTAGCCTCTCCTTGTCCAAGAGAGCCTGTCTACCAGCCCCTGCTGCTCCTGAGAGATTTAACTGTCCCTTACTCACTCACACTCACACCACACGCATCCACCCACTCTCCTTTCATACCCTCACTCACTCACTTCCTCTCTCTCACCTCAGTTCTGCCAGCCCACCATCTTCCTCTCTTCCATGCGCTCTAAATGTGTCTTCTTAAACTAGAGGCCCGATGCATGAAATTCATGCAAGAGGCTTGTTTCTCACAGCCCCTCACAACCTTGGCCAGCCCTCACAGCCCTGGCTTCATCCGGGAGGTCATCCAGATGGTTGTTTTGCTGTTCAGTGTAATTAGCATATTAGGTCTTTATTATATAGGACTAGAAGGCCAGTGCATGAGATTCATGCACTGGGGAGGGTGTCTCTCAGCCCAGCCTGCACCCTCTCCAATCTGGGTCCTCTTTAGAGATGTCCTAAACCTGTAGTCAGACATTCCTCTCACAATCCGGGACCTCTGGCTTCTAACCACTCAACTGCCTGATTACCCCCTAACTGCTCCCTTGCCAGCCTGATTGACACCTAACTCCTTCTCTGCCAGCCTGATTGCCTCTGACTACTCTCCCCTGCTGGCTTGATCACCCCCAAAGCTTTTATTAGTATAGATACGACCCTTCACAGATAATTTTACTAACTGTGCTTTACAATAAGGGTTTGATGATTGAATCATTGGGATCAGACACTAAGATTTCCTTTTTTGAATAATTATCTTGTCTTTTAAGTTTCCCTGAAATTAAAATGAGATAATGACTTAGTAAAGTATAAAAGCACCATATAAAGACAACTGTCTTTTTCATGTATCGAAAAGACAATTAAGTGGTAAAATGAAAAACACTATTTTTATTCTCCCCCTACTTTCCTTACAGCCTTTACTTAAACTTTGAAATTTATAAAAATTTCATTCCAATTTTCATCTCTTTACATTCAATATTATTTTGTTTCAGGCTTTATATTAGTTACAGAATAGTGGTAAGACAATCATATACTTTACAAAGTGTTCCCTGATATTCCCAGTACCCACCTGGCATCATACCATCATTACAACACTATTGACTATATTCCCTATTTAAGTGACAATGGCTTTACAGGTTCCTTACAGTCTTTCTTTTGTGTTGTTCATCTTTCCTTTTCTTTCTCACTTCTCTTATTTTCCTTGTATAGTATTTCAGTTGGCCATTAAAGCTCAGTGAAGGCACTGGGACACGCTGGTTAGCACTGGGAGCTTCTCCGAATCACCTCAGTCAGTCCGGTACCCTGCAGTGTGGCACCTCTCCACTGAGGTGACACCACCCCTCAACCCTCACCTCAGCACTGCAGGTCCTTGCCCCTTCCCCCGCCCCGAGTCCTTCCAAGCCCCTTGGTCCCTGGTTGTGTCCACCTGCGTTTTGGGGCCACTGCAGAACCTCTCTCTCCGCAGGTGAGGCAGATCTCTGCCCACGGGTTCCCTGCCCCAGCCCAAGCCTCCTCTGGTCTCTTAGCCTCACCAGCTTTTTGCCTTTGATCTATGGCATTGGTGACAGCACACTCTTAGCAAGCCTGGTAGCCAGAGGTCGGTTCTTTGCCCAGAATGTTAGAGGTTGCAGTAGCATTTCCAGATGTCACCCAGAGCCTGTTGGCGAAGGCAGCGCCTGTGTGGGGTGTCCTCATGGAGGGAAGGTGAGGCACTGCTCGGTGCCCCTTGGAACACTCACTTCCTGGCCAGCCTTTTGGCCAAAGCTGTGGCACTCGCCCTGGAGCCGCCCCTCAGTCAGCCCCGCAGTCAGGCCTCATGCCTCTTCTTCCACATTCGGCTTCATCCATCCCTCTCCCCTGCAGTGCTTGGGCTCCAGGCCCGAAAGAAAAGAACCAAGACCAAGAAGGACAAAGCCCAAAGGAGTGAGTCTTGAACCCCCACATCCCATTCTCTGGATTTCCTCCTGCACCTCCTCTCTATGTCACATCTTGAATGGGCGCCCTGTGGCCCAGCCACATGGCCACTGGATAGCTGGTCTCTGTGAATCTGTGGCCAGAGGCCCTGTCTGGGTCTCAGCAACCCCATGCCTGCCATGTTCCTAGGGCCCCACAGGTGTGGCTAGGCAGGCCGCTGCCCCTCCTGGGGCCTGCGATAGACCCGGACCCTGCCTCCCAGGGCCCTGGTGGACTGGTACTTTGCCAGCAGTGTGTGGCACTGCCTGTCAAGCCTCCCCCGCAGCCTGATGGGCCCGAATCCCCAGGGGCAGGCATGGCGCTGCACTGCCCACTCCACCTGTGTATGCAAATTTATCTGCCATCTTTAATGGTTAATTTGCATACTCGCTCTGATTGGCTGGTGGGCATGACTTGGCATAGTGGAGTGATGGTTAATTTGCATGTTTCTCTTTTATTAGTGTAGATATTCAGCTAATTTTAAAATCTCTTGACTAGCACCTTGCATAATTTTTTAATATATTGCCAAGAGCTGAAAAAAGAACAATCAATAAAGATGCGGATCAACCAACTTTGGTTCCTAAGGCATTGCCTTCATTAAGGGGAAAGGGATCGATGATGAACTTGGGAAGGAGAAAGCAAACTGCAGGAAGTTGGCCAAACGTGTACACTCGCTTTAACTGCATTAGCTGTAGTAGGAAAGCGCTACACGTTCATATTCATATTCGCTCAAACAAGGGATTATTTATTCAAAGACAACATTTAGAAATCGTTAGGCTGTCCTCTAAGTGTTGAAACATCTCCTGCACTTGCAACCCTGCTGGCTCCTGAAGCTGCATGTTTACTTTAAACCAAACACAAATTTTGTGAAGAAGGTTGGGGTTGGTGACTGACAGCCACCCAGTGGAAATGTCATCAGAGCCTTTTGGTTTTGTTTTTCATTTATTGCCCTAACAGCAATGTTTAGGTTTCTTTGACACTTGCAATCAGTGCTTTCATTTATAAACCTCAACCCCAGAAACACATGTGTACTATATTACACTTGTGCTTTTGTTCTTAAGATGCGACCATCACAAAACATTCTTCTTCTGCACCCTTCCCCCACTATCTTGGGTGCTCCCACCCATTGAATGCAGTTGTAGCTCTAGGACTTTAAAGGCAGCTTACCGGTTAAATTAATTGATTGGATAATAACTATTTTTAAACCTTGTTGGTGTGCTTAGTACTTTGGAGGTACAGAAGAAATGTAGCCCTGATGATAAGGGTAGTCGAGAAATAACTAATAATGAACTTTGTAAGGCATCACGTGATAAAGCACTGAGTTGTAGGAGAGAGACTGTTGTGGGTTCTCAGGGAAACAGTGTGTGGGACCAGTTTTCTGGGCGGGATGGGGTTTGGTAGGGAAGAAATGGCACAGACTATTCCTGGTGGGAGGCCCAGGTGAGGCAGGAGGCGGGAAAGTCTAGCAGTCTGCAGCTGAGCCTGAGCATCGGGCATGAGCGGAAATACGCTCAGAAAGGGAAGCAGAGGACTCAGTACACTTTGTAGGGCATCCATCACGAGCCATTGAAAGATCATTGACTATCTGAGTTCCAAAATGTAAAACTATTGATAGAAATGTCAAGAGTTTTACAGACCTATAGTTTTATTTTCCCCCTGCTGCTCATTTTTATTAATTGTTGTATAGCTTTGGGTAGAATTTTAAAGGTGCCCTTGTCTTGAACCTTCTCATAAGATAGCTTTTATGTTTAATTTTTCTTAGCTTCCCATCTTTAACACCCATTGATATGGAACTGATCAATGTCTTCATGGACTAGGGTGTACCTGATTTAAAATATGTCCTTTTTCTTCCCCCATAAGCATCCTCTAAATTACCCACGGTAGTCAGCTGTGACAGCTTATAGTCCCATCACCCTCATGCCTCGTGCACTTCCTGGGCCAGTAGCCTAGGTTCAGAAAATGCAATCTTCCGAACCACAGAAAGGAATCAACAGAAGATGAATGGGAGTCCAGGACGGAGTCAGGTGTTACCAAAGGTGGGGTGCAGACGCCTGCGTCACTTTGCCTGCAGAGATTCAGCGGAGTTCCTTTTGCCTTTTAAAAATTGAAAACCACTTTCATCAAGAGGAGTCTGTTTCAGGCATAAAATACAGGAGGTAGATCCTTAGCCATCGTGCCGTGGTTATGAGCTGGGGCACCTTTGGTAGAATCACTGACTGTCTCTGAACCTTCGTACCACCATCTGTAAGTGGAGAATGACAATGAACCCCTCTTCTATAGGGTTATGATTCTTTGAAAGGTGCATAAAAAATATAAAGAAACTGGCACAGTGCTTGGCTCACAGAAGATCCGCTCTACCTTCTCCATCAGTGTATTTGCAATTAGATAGACTTTTCTAATCCCAGAATGTGGTGGAATTTCATTTGGTTAGGGGATCACCAGCGGGCGATTTAAGAGCACCAGTGGCCAGCGGTGGCGATGGTGCTGCCGACGACCTGCATGCAGCTACAGGGAACGGCCCTAAATGCGGAATACTATAATGATGATCGTTATTGACGGGAGTATAGATGCCAGACAGCTGTGCGGGTGTCCAGTAGTAACAAATTCATTTGCCAGGCAAAAGGAGGCCCTGTGGGTTGCATGGATTTTCCGTTATGAGCGATCTGACAGTACCTGAACATTAGTTAATGACTTCGAGAGAAGTGGCTCAATTGCCTTGCAGGCCGGTGTGCAGAGCCAAGCGAAGTTCACGGGCAGCCCCACTGAGGGGGTCAAAGCAATGGCAAGGGCTTTGTTTATGACGCCCGAGTGAGACCGTATGAATGGCAGGGAGCATCTGGGTACCCGAAGGAAGGCACTGTTATTCTCCTCCTCAGAAAATACGTCACTTCTAATGATTTGAATGAGATTTTAAAAATTTAAAGCAGGGTAACGTTTTTGGAGCCCTCCCAGTGGTAGATTCTTTTATAAGATGATTTCCTATAAATAAGGGTTTTTTTTTCCCCTGAGATTTTCTCCGGGAAAAAATAAAGGTGACAACAAAGAAATACATTTGACGAATAACAGCTCAGACGATTGCATTTATTTTTCTAGAAATTTTAATAAAGAAACACATTTTCAGGCACCTCCATATACTACATTAATCTTTAAGTAAGTTGTACAAATTTATCTTTCTAGTTTAAAGCATTGGAGTAGATGGCCAGTTTTCTTGGTATTGTCTTTCATGTTTTTAAATATGTTGTATCCTCTGTAACTCAAAAACGGTTGAGGACAATTAATTTGGAAGACAAGTCATTTGTGGTCAGCCATACGATCTCATTTACCCGCGTCGTCCCCAGTGTGTATTTCAGCACCTTCTTGTAGAAGAATTCACATCTTGTGTTTGTCCTCAACGTTCGGTGCCTTTTATTTGCCCTTTGCTGTTCCCTCAGCCTCACTGACAGAGCTGATGAGGCAGCTGCCCGGTGGTCGCCGGCTCGATGTCCATCATATAAATTACCGCTGAGGCTAGAGCCCCATTTTCCCACTTGCGAGGGAGACTTGCATTTCAAAATGGTGGGGAAATGGGTTTGGTTTTGAGCAGAAACAACCTCTCTGCACACTGGCTGTGTACACACTCCTCTGCACCTGGATCTTTCGTTTCCGCTGAAGCTGGAGGGCTTATGATTGATACAGCTGACGCAGAAAATGGACGCGTGCTCGGCTTCTTTTAAATATATCACGCTCGGTGCGCACAGACTCTGAGCATCCGTTAGAGAGAAGTGACAGCCAGCTTGACCTTTCTCTCTGAGTTGTATGCGGAGAAAGGGAATTAGCTTGCTACAATAGTACCTGAACTTGCTCTAACTTACCACTTACCTCTTTAGAAGGAGGGATGCGCATTAGAAATGAAAAATCAGCTGCAGGCCTCATGTCTAAAATGAAACTAAACTTCCTTATAATATTAAATCAGAGGTGTCTTTCAAAAGAATTTACTAAGGTGTTCATACTACTTAAGGTGCAAGTTATTTCTCTCTCTCTTTTAAACAACCGATATTTACATTTAATGTTGAGAAGCATTGTGTAGTGTGTGTGTGTGTGTGTGTGTGTGTGTGTGTGTGAATTGAATTTTGCAATGGCTATTGAGCTTCCCCAGGAGAACATACGAATAATAGGTCCACTAGTGAGGTATGAGTTATAAAAGCTTTTAAATTGGCTTCCATGTAACTGGAAACCAAATAAATGGCTACAGAAAATGCAAAAGGGGACCTAGCAGGGTTTTT
>PVJN01052498.1:0-14075 GCA_004026805.1 Lasiurus borealis | reverse complement strand
TCTCCGTACCTCAGCTTTTTGCAGTTCCTCTGGGTGTCTGTGAACCCCTCTCTTTCCCTCCAGCTGCAGAACCCCCACTCAGCCAGCTTTCCTGTGGTTCTGGATGATGTCTGTTCTGTCCTTCAGTTGTAGTTCCGAAATTGTTGTGCGAGGCAGCCGTGTAGGTGTTTACCTATGCTGCCATCTTGGCTCCTCCCCTGTTAAAATGTTTCTATTTAAGCCACTCTTAACAAGTTACTTAAAGCCCCAAATCTTTCTTAGTACAGATTCTCAAAAGTATCATCATTTCAGTAGCAAAACAGTATTGTAATGAGCAAATTTCTGAAATGATTAACTGCTAACAGTTAAAATACAATTTTATTCTTGGTGTGATGACATAACTGAACATTAATTATAAATGTCTTTCAATAGCTTAACAAATGCTCTTAGTAGCCTACACAGCATTTATCATATAAACTAAATTCAGCTTTAGAACATAAGAGTTACATGTGCTTTGTTCTCTTTTTGTATGGCTTAATACTTATTTAGATTAATGAATTAAGTGGGAACTCTTACATGATTATAGTAAATCATCAAGTGCTTTGTAATAATATAAAAACCTAAAACCTTTAATGTTTGTGACCCATATGATTATTATATCATTATAATTAGCTGAATATAATTATGAGAAATGGTCTGAAAAATCACAAGTCTGGGTCATCCTACAAAATTCATATCTGGGCCCTAACTGGTTTGGCTCAGTGGATAAAGCATCGGCCTGCAGACTGAAGGGTCCCAGTTCGATTCTGGTCAAGGGCATACCCCTGACTTACAGAGTCAAATCCCAGTAGGGAGGCAGCCAATCAATGATTCTCTGTCATCATTGATGTTTCTATCTCTCCCTTCACTTCCTCTCTGAATTCAGTAAAATTATTAAACAAACAAACAAACAAAACTTATGTCCATTACTATTCCAAAAATATTAAGATCAGCAAAAAAAAAATTACTGAATACTTGTTGCAAATTTGAGAAGACTCGGGAGACATGAGAACAAAATGCAACTTGATATCTTAGATTAATGATGGAATTAAAAAAGTATGCTACATAGAAATACTTGTAACAGCCATTTAAAAAAATATGTTTTATTGATTTATTTTTTTTTTACAGAGAGGAAGGGAGAGGGATAGAGAGAAACATTGATGAGAGAAACATCAGCTGTCTTCTGCTGGTCATAAATTGTTACCCAAGGTACATGCCTTTGACTGGAATAGAACCTGTGACCCTTCAGTCCACAGGCTCACACTCTATCCACTGAGCTAAACTAGTTAGGGCATTACAGCCATTTAAAATTTTTATTTATTGTTGACACTATTACTGATGTCCCCCATTTTCCCACTCTTTACCCACCTCTAACCAGCCCTGCATATATTTCTTTTTTCTAATATGCTAAATTCTAGTTCTAAATGATGGGTTGAATATTGGAGAATCCATTTATTTTTGTAATGAGGGTTGCACTGATGTGAATGGAATCACTACATTTGCTAACATGAAGAGTTAGTTATATCTTATTATTTTTCCTTAATTTCCTGTAACTTTACTTATATAATTTGATTTAATGAGAAAGATTAGTATGAACACATTTGAAATATCTCAGATAATTTAGAGTAAAAAATGGTGCCAAAATAATATGAAAATAACTTTATTGCTAGTAGAGTACATACATAAATTGTAAGTGATCAATAAAAAAAGTTCTAAATAGAATGTTACTTCTCCCGAAAGCTATTGAAATATTAAATATTTCAAGTTTTAGAACATTCCAAGTTTCTGTATATATATTTTAAAATTATTTATTGATTTGAGAGAGAGAGAGAGAGAGAGAGAGAGAGAGAGAGAGAGAGGATTATTGATCCACTTATTTATGTGTTCTTTGGTTGATTTCTGTATGTGCCCTGATGGGGGATCAAACCTGTAACCTTGGCACATAGTTGTCAGAAACCAAACATTGTTCTTACTAAATGGATGTAAACAGGAGGCCAGAAGGCTGATCAACCTTAACTGCTCTGAAAGGTCAGAGCTAATTACTCACTGTTTAGTTGAAACATTGTTGGCTGAAGCAACCTCTATCTGTTTGTTTCATGTTAATTTCCATTTTTGTTATTTCCTGTCCCAAAGCCTTAATAAAAGAGAAAAAAAGGCCAGAGCAAGTGGCAGTCCTTTCCACTAGAGGAAGGCTCCCGCCTGGCCTCGCAATATTGCCAAATTAATGCTTTCTGGTCTCTCATTTCGTTTGCGTGCGGCCTCCTTCAGAACCCAAACCCTGAACCAGGAACCCTGAACCATGTGGGACGTGGTAAGAGGTTCCCACATCTGGCGCCTGAACAGGGACTGCAGAAAGAGGTGCTCACATCTGGCACCTGACTGCGGGATGTCTGGAGAAGAAGGTATTATTCGCCTAAGAGCGAAGGGAGGAAAATTCATCAAGGAAAATGGTGAGGGAAGATTCACCTAGGAAAAGTGAGGGGAATTAAACATATGCAAAGCCCACGAATTAACTACAGAGTCGTGATCTGTAAGTAGGGTGGGAAAGTCTTTTGTAGCCAAGCTAATGGGGAAGAATTAGGTTATAAATATAAAGTAAACTTTATTATAGACTTTTGGTTTGCATGCTTAAATAATGTGGTTTCTTGTTCAAATTAAAATCTTAGTTTGCATTTGGAATCTGAAATCTGTAATAAGTGAAACTCCACTGCTGAAACTGCCTCTGGTGTGGAGAAATTCAAAGGTGACAGGAGAGAGCAAGGCTCTCTGCTCTCCTGCAATAAGATTACTGAAGGTTTCATTTAAAAATTATAAGAGAAATCGCAGGGAAATGCTAATCTTGGCCAAATTAGGTGCTAGTTATTACTTTGGAAAGCGAAAAAGAGAGAAAAAATTTAAGATCTGTCTTTATCTTTTAAGCATGAAAAGAAATTCGGCCAGATTTGTTACTGATGCTTTCCCCCCTGAAGTAAGCAGGATGTGGAGGAAAAGAGGCACTGTGGCAGTCCTTTCCACTAGAGGAAGGCTCCCAACTGGCCCCCCAATATTGCCAAATTAATGTTTTCTAGTCTCTTATTTTGTTTGCATGCGGCCTCCTTCAGAACCCGAACCCTGAACCGGGAAACCCTGAACCATGCAGGATGTGGAAAGAGGTTCCCACACATAGGAGCAATTTTCTAACTAACTGAGCTATCCAGCCAGTGCTTAATATTATAATTCAAAAGTTGTTCACAGTACCATGAAAGACATTAAATATCTTTCACTTTGTATTAAGAAATGAATTGTATCGAACTTTAAAAATGTGTGAAATACAAAATGTAAGGATGGGAAGTTAATATTTAAAATGTTTGTGGCCAGTTGGGAACAGCCAGGTTATTGACAACTCATAAAATATTAGAAGATATCAAACTTTATGCAATTTTATTGGGGAAAAGGAAAATCATGATTTTGTATTGAGCTCCAAATTACAGGCAGACTAAAATTAACATGTGAATATTAATATTATATATTAATATATGCCTGGGATTTTTCTTTTGGATTTTAGAGTAAAAACTTAAAAATAACCTGGACTACAAAAATTAGCACTAATTATTTATCTGTTAAATTGGTGTGCTCTTCTAAATTTAAAAATAATTTTTTGAAAAACAGAAATAAGTTACTCTAAATTAATGCTCACAAATATAGCAAGCTGGAGAGATTCACAAAGCAATAAATAAAGCTATAAATGATAATGATGATAAAGAATATAATTGCATGCCTGAGGCTTATAAAATATGACAAACTATAAGATGATCCTGGCAGCGCAGAAAAGAAGAGGTCAAACAAAACTTACGATGAAAATAATGTTTATTTCCTTCTCTGACTTGATACATTGACATTTTTTCCAACTTATTAAATATATCAAGATTAGGGCATAAAACTCTAAGCTCTATTCATGTTCTATGTGATAAAAAATTGGACTGCAATATGTTAAACATAGAATATAAAATATAAAAATGATTCATTTATATAGTGGCAAATCAAACTTAACAATTAGCTGAAATGAGAAATTCTATTATTTGAAATAATCTGCATGTTGATATAGATAAATATGCTGCTATTAGGAAATAACTGAATATATTTGAATGCATTAACATTTCTACTTGGAAACTTTATCTAATATTCTTGCCAAAACAGGTTGTGATTTTGTTTTGAATGAACATAAAGCTGAGATTTGCCTCTGATATATTTATGCATCATTTTATTTTAAGGGCAATAATTTGAAGTGTATAAAGTTCACTTAAGATAATATAAAACAATGTCATCATCTACATATAGAAAAGCATAGTTTATTTTATTTCTAAGTGTCATTGATTTCAAAGAAAGGCAAATTGCATTTATGTCACTAAATTTTGAGGTCTTTGATGAATTATATTATGTTATTATTTTTGTATTTCTAATAACTAGCTAAGACCTTGATATATTTTAAAAATTTAAAATCATCAGAGTATTAATTGGGTGAATGTAGAGATGGAAATATTTAAATTTTTCTGACTTAAAATATTATATTAAATAAGAAAAAACACAGGATTTGGCAATCTAACTATATATTTTCAATATGTAGTGCATTGATCTTTTTTCTGGAATGGGTATCTTAATGTAATTTTGGTCCTTATTCTTTATGTATTGAAACTTAAAAGGTTTGGAAGATTAATTGAATAGAAAAGGAACGCTTTTAGTAAGTTTGAGGACAAGTTAACAGGAATCTGGAACTCCAGGGACAAAGCACCTGTCAGGTTGTCATGACTGAATATCTGGCTTTCATTTTAAAAGTTAAAAAAAGGTATGGTGTACTTAGGCAAAAGGAAGCCCCACATCATTGCTTCTATACTCTTTAGTTTGTTCTTCCTAAGGGAAGGCAAAGATAGCTGACATATGTGAACAGCTCTCAAAAGGCAACAAAGATATTTTATAGATTATTTTTTTTGTAATATTATACAGAAAAAAAAACAGTAAATATCAGGTCTCAAGCATGTCAGAGTGGTCAAACTAACACGTGATGCTGATGAACAAAGGACAACACCCAAAGATCAATTTAGGTGAAACCTCTCCCTCGAATCAGTAAAGAAGACAACACCACTACTTTGACTCCTGGTGATACATAATTTTTCTCCTACTTATAAGTCCCACTGAGAAGGAAAATGGTATAAGAAAGATAATTGCCTTTTAAAGGAGATTAACTGAAAATTGACTGAGTTTAAATCCTGATATAACTGATAAGCTACATAAAATAGACTATTTTTTATACTGAAAGATGTTGACTTGACATGGAAAGCTTAAACTGCTCATCACCGAAGATGCTTTACCAGATATAGATTGAAATTAGTTCTTATGAGCTAGTAGAGATCAGTAAGAAGACTATCAAATAAAATTACATGTCTACAATTATGAATTATAAATGTTTTAAAATCTCCAATATGGTAGCTAACACAAATGGAGTGCTCATTCTGTTACATGTGTTACCTAAAAACAAACAAAAACCAAATAAGAAAATTCACATGTAACAAATAATTTAATTCTTACTAACTCTACAAAAAAAAATCATTTTTAATACCATTTTAACAATGAACCAAATATGGCTAAGCAAAATGTCCCTTAATCATATAAGTACTCAGCTATTAAATTGAAAATTTAAAGTATTCTAAATTATGAACCGTGCTATTTGAATTTTATGGTAAAAGTAGAGAACCTTTCTAAATTATATGCAAATAAAACATAGGTATATTTACAAAATATAATTGGGATACATTTTCATATATTTATTCAAGCTTTTACCAAGCATCATTTTATTCCATAATTATTCTAACAAATAAATATGTAGCAAGAAGGATGTAAGAGATTCTTCCAATATAGGGTTGCCAAATAAAAGATAGGATATGTACTTAAGTTTGATAAATTATGATTTTTTTGCATAAGTATGTCCCAAATATTGGATATTTTATACAGATACTAAAAGTTTATTACTTATCCAGCTGAAATTTACATTGAGTGTCAGATTTTACATAGAAGTCGGGTAACCCTAATCAAATTGAATCTTGGGTAAGTAGACCTAAACATTTTATTTGTGTAAAAGATAATAAGATAATAATACTTAATGTTATGCCAGATACCTTGTTAAGAGCTTTTACATTTATGAACTTGTTTCCTACTCATAATAGGTCTATTATGGAGTGATTACCACTTTGATTTCTAATTTCCCTTGTGAGAAACTGATTATTTGTAGGAGTCAAGTGAATTCCCCAAGTAATGCAAGCAGAAATGTTTACCAAATCAATTGCAATGTCATCATGGGCTGTAGATATTCAGATCACATATTAATGACCACAAACTTTTGTAATGTCATCATGCCTCTCTATTCACACCTAACTATAGACACAGGTATGAATCATGCTGTGTGTGAAGAATTTCTCTGCTAACCCATAGACAAATGGATAATAATGATAACTAACTGCTACTGCTGTAAGAAAGAGATAAAAGCTGGACTGGTGCTAATAGAACTTTGTTATTGCAAGGAGCTGTCTTGGCACTCATAACTAAGCAATGATAGTCATCTATTGACCATAAGCAATTTCCAAAGTCACCAATATCAGACCAGGTCCCTTTTTGACTATGATGAAGTAATACTAAAACAGCATGACTCTATAATCTTTTCTGAATGGAGAAAAAACAAAGACACTATGTAAACTACACAGATTATCATATGACTACCCTCTCAGCTGATATGAGTGACAGTTACTTCTTTACCATTCTGAACAATCTGATGGCAAGAGTGAGAGAGAAAGAAAGAGGGCTTTATCCCCTGGCTTCTTTTGCTTTTTTGTTATTAAAAATTTTATTTTGCCAGTGTTTGAGAAGAACTAATTGTCATGTACTTCTAGGAAAAATTTGTAGGATTATTGACCATCCGCTTGCTGGGCTGGAAAATCATGACTGTGGCAGCTCTATAAGGAGAACAGAATATTCTGAATGCTGCAGGATGGCAATAGGGGATGGCTTTCAATGATCAAGATAAAGAGACTGGAGGCACTATGATTGGAATACAGTCTATCTCTAGCATCACTCAGATTAATTAGCACTCTCCTATAGGTTTTAGCTCTCTTCTAATGATATGAGAATAGTAAGTACACACATATTTCATGTTAGAATAAGTGAAAATTCAATCCTCCGAAGAGGTGGCTACTTGCAATATCTCAAAATAGTAGTAATTAAAGTGAGATGGCAACCCAAACTATGGCCAGGAGCTGAAGGTGATTCTAAATTTGTAGTTGATATTCATCATTTCTCCAATGAACCAAAACTTTAGATTTTCCTTATGATTAGATAGCATTTTAAATGGTATCATTTGCTTGCCTGTGGGCACTGAGCCTTTGAAGCTATCCTGTTCTGAGGCAATGAATGCTATAATTCATTATTCATAATTAGAACAACATGAAAGCACCCAGACACACCCCATTGAATCCCCTTAGTTTCATATAAAATCTTTCCCTGTCCATTATTTAGTAACTAATCCAGTTTTCCCTGGAAACAGGAATAAATTTTTGTGTCCACACACTGACACACCAGATGGCATGTGGAATCCAATGTTTTCAATTTACCATCACAGCTTAACTTCCACATGAGTGAAGTCCTTTTACATGGACAGAGATGCCTTGCATTCCTCAAGGGATCAAGAAATTTAACCTGCCAAGGTCTTAGGTTTCTAGGATGGGGAATAAAATATTCAGAAGTAGGTCCCTGGGCATAATAGTGAAAGGAACAAAACATCTTTTATTCCCTTAATTTCTTGATCTCATATATATATTGTGGCATGTGAAACACATCACTATAAATTCACTGTTAGTTCAGGACAGCATCTGAATTTCAAGGTGTATTCTCTTTAATGGGCCATTGTACAGGCCCAGATTTAATAGTCTTGCTGCTCTTCAGTAATGCGACATATGGTAATATCAGGGAACTACATAATTGTGATCCCACTATTGTTTATTCTTTATGATAAAACTAGATGTCTGGTGCATGAAATTGTGCATAGTGGAGTCTTTCTGCGTGGCCTGTTGAGATCGGGCCAAAACCCACAGTCCAATACTGCTTGCAGTTCCTACCTGTCAGTCCTGCTCATCCTGTACCTGCTACAGGCTTGCACCCAATCAATGTCAATTGGGAGAGGCTCATGATACCACAGCAGTGCTCACCAGCCATAAGCCCTGCATCTGGTGCCCTCCCAAGGGAAATGGCCTGTGGGATAGGGCTGAAACTGGCTCTCTGACATTTCCTTAGGGGTCCCAGATTGCAAGAGGGTGCAGGCCAGACTGAGAGGTCCCACCAGTGCACAATCGGGGCTGGGGAGAAACCACGGGAGGGTTCCAGGGTGTGTCTGGCCTGTTTCACTAGGTCCTGATCATTCGGACCCGAGCAGCAAGCTAACTTACCTGCTGAGTGTCTGCTCCCTGGTCGTCAGTGCATGTCATAGCAATTGGTCAATTGGTCAGTTATTTGCCCCCCTGGTGGTCAAAGCACATCATAGCGAGTGGTTGAGCAGCCTTAGCATATCATTAGTATATTACACTTTAATTGGTTGAATAGTTGACCAGTCACTGGATGACTGGACACTTAGCATATTAGGTTTTTATAATATAGAATTAGCCTTTTGATCCAAATAAGGCATTCTATAAATTCTCAGATTGTGTTGCTTTAGAAAGCTTTCTGATACCTAGGAATAAACGTAACAAAGAATGTGAAAGACCTATATACTGAAAATTACAAAACATTATTAAAAGAGATGGAAAAAGATACAAGAAAATAGAATAATATCCCATGATCATGGATTGGATAAATCAACATAGTTAAAATGGCCATTTTACCCAAAGCAATATACAGATTTAATGCAATCCCCATCAAAATGCCAATTTGTATGGAACTACAGAATAGCCAAAACAATCCTGAAAAAAAAGAACAATGTTCAAGGTATCATGCTACCTGACTTAAAAAAGATATACTATAGAGCTACAATAATCAAAACAGCATGGTATTGACAGAGAAATAGATACACAAATCAATGGAACAGAATAGAGAGCCCAGCTATAAAACCACACATATATGGACAAATACTTTTGGACAAAGGAACCAGAACTGCACATTGGAATAAAGATAGCCTCTTAAATAAATGGTGCTGGGAAAACTGGAAAGCCACATGCAAGCAAATGAAACCAGATTGTAGTTTGTTTCCATTACAAAAGTTAATTCAAAATGGATCAAAGAACTTAGACATAAGACCCAAAACTATAAGTCATATAGAAAAAAATATGTAGGTACCAAACTTATGGACCTGAGTGATAGAGAACATTTTATGGACTTGACCCCAAAGACAAGACAGGTAAAGACAAAAATAAATGAATGGGACTATACCAAACTTAAGAGCTTCTGCACAGCAAAAGAAAGGGACGACAAAACAAATAAGCAGCCAACAAGATGGGAGATGATATTTGCAAACAGTAGTTCTGACAAAGGTTTAATCTCCAAAATATATAAAGAACTCATAAAACTCAGCACCAAACAAAGAAACAATTCTATCAAAAAGTGGGCAGAGGACCTGAAAATTCACCTCTCCCAAGAAGTTATACAAACAGCCAATAGATATATGAAAAGGTGTTCAACCTCACTGGCAATCAGGGAAATGCAAATTAAATCTACAATGAGATACCATCTTACACCAGTTAGAGTGGCCATTATCAACAAGACAAGCAACAAATGTTGGAGAGGTTGTGGAAAAAAGGGAACTCTCATTCACTGCTTGTGGGAATGTAGACTGGTACAACCACTATGGAAAACAGTTTGGACATTCCTCAAAAATTTTAAAATAGAGCTACCATACTACCCAATAATCCCATTCCTGCTTATATACCTAAAAAACTTGAAATCATTTATATGCAAAGATACTTGCACTTCCGAGACTGGTTTGGCTCAGTGGATAGAGCGTTGGCCTGCGGACTGAAGGGTCCCGGGTTTGATTCCAGTTGGGGGCATGTACCTTGCTTGCGGGCACAACTCCAGTGTGGGGCATGCAGGAGGCGGCTAATTGATGTCTCTCTCTCATCGATGTTTCTGACTTTCTATTCCTCTCCCTTTCTCTCTGTAAAATATCAATAAAATATATTAAAAAAAAGATATAAGCACTCCTATGTTCACTGCAGCATTATTTAAAGTGGCAAAGAGTTAGAAACAGCCAGCATGCCCTACAATAAAGGACTGGATAAAGAAGATGTGATTTATACAGTATATACAATGGAATAGTATCTATCCTATCTAATAAAATACAAAATCTAATAATATACAAATTAATCATTACTCTGCTACACCCACAAGCCATATCCACCAGCCAATCAGGAGTGAGTATGCAAATGAACCCAACCAAGATAGACGCAGCCTCGGAGCGAGCAGGAGACTTGGGTTTCCCCTGCAATGGAGGAAGCCAAGCCTTCTGTACACCCTGGCAGGCCCAGGACTCCACTCAAAGCTACAAAGTTTTAATTATAGAAGATAAATAAATCCCAACAAAAATGGTGGCATCCAGGGAGCTGGAGAGAGCAGTAGTCTTGAGTTGCCACTGGCAATGGAGGAAGTCAAGCTCCCCCAGCTCTAGCCAACATTGGCCTCCACTCAAGGCAGTTTCAATTATAGAAGATAAATAAATCTCAGATACCAGGGCCTCCAGTTGTATTTCTAGGGGGCATGGCCAGCCTGCAAACTACCACAGGCCCCTTGCCCAGGTCACCCCATGTCCCAAGGGAACACCCACCCTGATTCAGGACACCTTTCAGGGCAAAGCAGCTGGCCCCCATGGGTGCAGCAGTCCTCTATCCTGTCTAACAAAAGAGTAATGTGCAAATTGACCATCACTCCAATACACAAGATGGCTGCCCACACGTGGTCAAAAATGGCTGCCCCCATGTGGACAAGATGGCCACCACAAGATGGCCAGCAGGAGAGGGCAGTTGGGAAGGAGCAGGCCTGTAAGGGAGGGCACTTGTTGGTGATCAGGCCAGCAGAGGAGGGCAGTTACTGGTGACAGGCTTGAAGAGGAGGGAATTTGGGGATGGCCCAGCCTTCAGGGAAGGGCAGTTGGAGGGGGGGGATCCAAGCCTGCAGGGGAAAAACAGTTGGGCTGGACTAGGCCTGCAGGGAGGAAAGTTAGGGGCAAACAGGCTGGCAGGGGAGCAGTTAGGCATCAATCAGGCTGGCAGGGGTGTTGTTAGAGATGATCAGGCTAGCAGGCAGAAGCAATTAGGGGCAATCAGGAAGGCAGGCAAGGGAGCAGTTGGGACCTAGCAGTCTTGAATTTTGAGAGGGATGTCTGACTGTCTGTTTAGGCCCTAAACCATCAGTCGGACATCCGAGGGGTCCCAGATTGGAGAGAGTGCAAGCTGGGCTGAAGGACACCACCCCCCATGCACAAATTTTGTTCACCAGGCCTCTAATATATATATATATATATATATATATATATATATATATATATATATATATATATATATATATATATCCTAAACAACCAAACGACCAAATGATCGGAATTATTATTGGTTGACCAGTCATTATGATGCATATTAACCAGCAGTGGGTCAGATGCTCAACGTAGGAGGTTACTCCTGGTGGTCAGTGCGCTCCCACAGTGGGAGTGCTGCTCAGCCAGAAGCAAGGCTTATGGCTGGTGAGCACCACTGTAGAAGCAGGAGCCTCTCCCACCTCTGCTGCCTCTACAGCAGCACAACCGATCAGTGGTGGCAAGCTCAGCAGGGCCATGGTTAGCGGAGTGGCATGGTGCCCAGCCCCAGTTAAGGCTCCTTCTGGGAAGCCTGCCATTTAGCACACTGCTACATCCCTAACACGCCATGAGCCTGCATTACAATCTCCAGAGAATAGTTGAAGCTCGGACACTCAGAATAATCAGGACAAGCCTGATATTGCCTCTGGGCTCCTGAAACTCTGTCTCAGGCATCGAGATAAAATCTTATTCCTTACTGATTGCCCAGAGCTACAGAGGAAGGCAGTAATATAACAGTGGCCCCATGGTGGCGACTGACAATGGGATAGAAGTCAAAGAGCGATGAATCTGAAGCGTGGAGGTGTGGGTAACAGAGCATCCCTGCCCCCCATGATCTCCAACTTTGTATTATTCACCTCAGAGCATCTCTTACCCAGTTCTGAGCAGAGGAAAGCATCCAGCATGGCCCAAGAAGTCCACTGGGGACATCTGGGCTAGCAAGGCATGACCCTTGCTGCAGAAGGGACATTTGGAAATATTTTCTCAGGAACATGTGGGAGGAGGACAGGCTTCCCACATGACTTCTCTGTGGCTCACAGAAATGTAAAATTTCCCTGGGTACGTGGGTGCAGGTTTCCGATTTTTTTCAATGTGAAAATTTGTGCACTGGGCCACTAATTTGGCCATAAGAAAGGATGAAATAGTGTCATTTACAACAACATGGATGGACCTTGAGAACATTATGCAAAATGAAATAAGTCAAACTGAGAAAGCTAAGGACTATATGATTTAACTTATATGTGGAATATAAACTGAAACCTACATACACAAACAGCAGTGTGGTGGTTGCCAGAGGGAAGGAGGTGGGGGAAGAAAGGGGTCATGATATGAGGTGACAGGAGAAGATTTGACTTTGGAAGATGGTCATATGGTCCTATATACAGACTTTGTAAATTAGTAATCCACACATATAACCTATATTTTCATGTTGACTAATGTCACCGCAATAAAAAATTTTAAAAAGGCTAGTTTCTGAGGTGTTATTCTGTAAATGAATATCATGTTTAGGCCTCAGAAATAGCACTGCTGATAAATTTACTACTTAGTAATTTCACTGTTAAATAAGTCTGGATAAAATAGATCTCATTTTAAGAAAATACATTGCCAACAGCCCTACTTTTATAGCCAGTCTCTCCATTTTCCTATCGTGCAAACATTTGGGATAACTTTAGTGGCTGGCTAACCTCACTAGGTCACTCATTCTGTCCATGTGGCAGCATTTCCTATGTGATAGTCTTTGGTGGATATTAATATGAGATACAAAGATCACAAGCTTTTTGTCATTCTGAATAGTCTAATTATGCCTTTTCCAAAGTTCTTTTCCCCTAATATTCCAGGGTCATATTATGCAAATCCCATGTTATCCAGGCCAAACCATCATTTCCTCTTCAGTGAGATATCAATATTAAAGCATGAATTAGGCCCCTTTCCTATCTAGTTTGAATGGAACAATGAGTACATTGTTCTATCTATCTATCTATCTATCTATCTATCTATCTATCTATCTACTCTTTTCTGAATGTAATAGAATCCACTTTGGGTCACCATTATTCTATATGATGATCTATATGTAAACTAGGTCCAAGTTATTGTTTCTGTCTCTATCTCAGTGGATCATAAGGAATATGTCATAAAACTACCAATGAGAAATGAAGGATAGGTCTTCATACAAAATAAATAAATGACCTGAGAATCTGAGCTCCATTTTTCCACATATGCTTAAGGCTAGTTTCAAATGTACCAACTTCCATGGTGTAGTAGATTTTCACAATGCTTTACTAAAATTATGAATCAGCGAATTCAATAACACCCAGTGCCATAGTGGAGAGCTATGTTTTCATAGTTAATATGTGTCCTATGAGGAAACACATACTCTATCATTTTTATCCTGTTAATTGTTCCTATAGAGAAAATTTGTTTTGTGCCATTGAGGGCATGGTTTTGTTTCAGCACACTAGGAACCTGTGACACTGCTCTCCTAATGGGCTGTCACATAACTTGCACATCAACAACACACATCTGTCTCACCTTGGTTCTGCAGGGTCCTTGGTGTTAAGCAAAACAGCCAGTTCTTACTGAAGAGATATTTCTTGCTTTGAGGCATATTCTGAACAGAATTTCTAGTCACTTATTAAACCCCATGTATGATATATACTTCCTCCAAAATTCAATGAGGTGCATCAAATATCTATTTCTCAGT
>PVJN01052497.1:0-14075 GCA_004026805.1 Lasiurus borealis | reverse complement strand
GAAAAGACCGGGTGCAGCCGAGGGGCACCACGCTCAGCCTCACGGTGCCCTACAAAGTCCTAGACCAGCCGCTGAAACTCACGCCTGAGGACTGGGACCGGGTCGTGGCCATCTTCGTGCACGGTCCTGCCTGGCAGTTCAAAGGGTGGCCAGGCCTTTTGCCTGATGGGTCACCAGTGGACCTGTTTGCCAAAATTAAAGCCTTCCATCTCAAATACGATCAAGCGCCTCTAGACCCCAACGTGCAGAAGTGGGACGTCACCGTGTTAGAGCTCAGCTACTACAAACGCCACGCGGACAGACTGCTTTTCTTAAACTTCTGGGACACGCTGGATAGGTACATGGTCAGGCATAAATCCCACTTGAAATTCTGAATCACCTGGTTTCCCCGTCCTGAAATCTGGAATAAGAGCATAGATATGCCTTCACCTAAAGACTTGCCTCTCAAGCTCTGAATTTATCCAAATCGCAGAAAGGAAGACGCTCAAGGATCAAGCACAGGATCTCACCTGATACTTTTGTGCTTCAAAGGGATCCTATGATGCCTGTCATTCCTAGCAGCAAACTTTTGGGCCCACAATTAGTTTTTTTAAAATATTGTCCTTGTAGTCTGTAATGGAAATGGAATATTTTGATAGAAGTTTTTTCTGCATTGGTGAAATTAGGCTTTACTTAAATTGTGTATCTTTAGAAAATAAATTAAGGAAGTACAAAACTGCTCTTTGCTGAAGCATTTGAGATTGTGTTTTGGCTCAAATAAACTGATAAAAATCCTCTACAGCTCTGGACATTTCTTATGTTGGTGAAAGTGAAGAAGTCTCCGTTCAATCATCAGTTCACCACTAAGCAAGCCAAGCAGAGACTTCAGTGGTCACACATCAAAAGTGATTGTGCCCTAGCTGGGTCTGCTCAGTGGATAGAGCCTGAGTGTAGAGGGTCATGGTCTGATTTCAGTCAAGGACACATGTCCAGTTCTCAGGCTCAATCCCCATTCGGCTTATGCAGAAGGCAGCTCATCAATGATTTTTATCATTGTTAATGTTTGTATCCCTCTCTCCATCTGCCTTCCTCACTTAAATTAATAAAAATATATCCTATCTAATAAAAGGGTAATATGCAAGTTGGCCATCACTGCAACAAACAGGATGGCTGCCCCCATGTGATCAAAGATGGCCACCCCCATGTGGACACAAAATAGCTACCACAAGAGGGCCTGCAGGGGAGGGCTTTTGGGAGCGACCAGGCCTACAAGGGAGGGGAGTTGGGGGCAATCCTCTAGGGAAGGGATATTGGGGGGGACCAGGCCTGTAGGGAAGGTCAGTTGGGAGGGACAAGGCCTGCAGGGTAGGGCAGTTTTGGGTGACTAGCCTGCAGGGGGGGGGGATGTTGTGGTTGGGGCAGTTTAGCAGGGGAAGTTAGTTCAGTAGTACCCAGGCCTGCAGGGGAGGGCAGCTTGGAGGGAGGAAGCCTGCAGGGGAGGGCAGTTGGGGGAACCAGGTCAATAGAGGAGGGTAGTTGGGGGTGACCAGGCCATGCAGGTACGGCAATTGGGAGGGGCAAGTCCTGCAGGGGAGGGCAGCTGGGAGGGACAAGGCCTGCAGGGGAGGACCACTGGGGAGCCAGGCCTGTAGACAAAGGAAGTTGGGGGTGACCAGGCTGGCAGGGGAGGGCAGTGGGGGAAGATCAGGCCTGCTGGGGAGGATATGGATTCAGCAAGGGAGCAGTTAGGTGTCAATCAGGCTGGTAGGGGACTGGTTAGGGGGTCATCGGGCTGGCATGGGAGTCAACAGGGGGTTATCAGGCTGCCAGGCAGAGGCAATTAGGGGCAATCAGAGAGACAGGCAAGTGGTTGGGAGCCAGCAGTCCTAGATTGTGAGAGGGATGTCCGACTGCCCGTTTAGGCCTGATCCCACCGGCACTGGGTATCCCTGGTGAGGTCAGACCTAAATGGGGAGTGGGGCATCCCTCCATTGGTTCCAGTTAGAGGGGGTGCAGGCTGGGCTGAGGGACACAGGAATTACAAGCTCCGGGCCTCTCCTTATAAAATAAAAATGGTTGTTCTTTCATTTAACATTCTGAGGAAACAGGAACTAAAACTACACATTTTGGATGTGAAATAATATCTACAGGTCATGTGGAGTGATAAAGTGGCTGAAGCCAGGTTGGTTTGGGTTGTTCTAAGTCCAGCAGAAGCCTCAACATCTAGGCAGAAGTCACCGATGAACAAGTTATTGAGTAAACATGGAAGCAAGCATCGGGTGCTAGGCATGTCCGCCTGAGAGCAGTCCCCATGGGATTGCTTCCACCGATGTTAAGCCGAGTTTTAGCACATGTTCTTTAACTTGCCTGGCATCAGGCCCGTCCTTCATTCTCTATCTCAGATCTTGAAATCTCAGGCACCTCAGTTGTGTTCTGTTTTATAATCAAGCACCTGAACTAGGTTCACTGCAGCTGTGGCTCAGCTGAAGTCTCTAGTAAGACTTTTGTTGGCAACAAGGTGGTGCAGCACCCTAGCTACTTCTACAGTGGGAGGGCCTGAAGGGAATTCACATCTAGCTGGGACTCTAAGCAAATGCAGAAGCCTAACTAGAACATCCTGAATCAAGCAGCACACAGCGTATTCTTGTGAGGGATGTTTCTCTGCCCTGCCAGAAAAATGGATGTTTAGGAATCTACAATTAACACAAATGAGCATAAGCTAAAGGAGGAAGCCTTCCAGTAGTCTAACTACCTAGTGTCAGAAAGCTCTCAGGAAGAGGCAGACTTCCCCTCCCTGACCCTGGCTCCCCACTCTGCACAGACTCAAGTTTCTACAGCCCATGGGCATGGCCCAGGGCACTTCCAATCCAGCCATTCTTTCTCCAGCAGAGTGAATGAGACAAGCTGGCAGGACCATTTCAGAAGGGCTGATTGATTCTCATGACCCAAGGTGTTGTAAGGCTTGTAACAAGTTTATAGACCTCCATGGAAATCTGACTCGTTTTGCTTACTGCCCACAGAAAGGTTTTAAGGTGAACAGATGACTGTGTAGAGATGCTTATCTGGCAAAGAAGGGACATCTGGGCTGTAGTCACACCAAGTGAACCTCATTAGCAGGTGGAGGGGAAGAGGAGACAAACATGTCAGGATTTTGGTGGGAAATGAGCATTTTGAGTTAATTTGTGGCAATAGGCATTGTGAACTAAATATTCAAGTGGCAGTGTTTGAGAGCTGTGATTCTAGACTCTCAAAAGTAGCCCGGAGAAATCTGTCATCCTCTAGAATGGCTATATACTGTAGCCACTCCACCCGGGAAGTGCCACGCTGTTCTTTGCTAGATCTAGATAGGGAAAAACCAGGTGGGTGTTGAAGGGTGGCAGAGGGAAAGACATCGCCTTCAGTACTGCTATCTGAGGAAAACCCGATGGCCACCAGTTGGGTGAGTTTCCCCATTGGACCTGGATAGGCTAGGGGCTTACCGAGCACAGGGAGAAAGGAGAGGAGAGAGAGGAAAGGGAGAGAGGGGAGCCGAGCTGGAAAAGTCCTAAGGTCAGACTAAGGACAGAGAGCCTGGTAAAGCTGTTAGCCATCAAGGACCAGGGAAACACTGGGGTCTGTGCTGCCCTGATCTTCATGGACACTGGCCAGGCAGACTCCAATCCACTGACTGGGAGCTGGACTGGGCTATCTCCTCACTTGACCCTACAGGCTACATGCTTCATATACCCAGCACTGAGAATAGTGCCAGGCTACTTCCCTCAAGCATGCCAGGGAGAAATCAATCTGATAGCACTTTTACTAACATCAATGTAAATTGAAACCAAGCCAAGAACAAACCCTGGGAAGCTAGAAAATCAGTCTTTCATCTATAAGTCAGGAGCGATCAAAATTAGTCTTCAATAATTGCTTATGTGTGGGCCATGATTATTAGCATAGACAACTTTATAGCTGAACATCTGGCTGCCCAGTGTCCACTTCCACAACCCTCAGCTACTCCCATAGCCTCAGAGAAGTTACACACCCTCAACACTCCACTTGTGGGCCAGTCTCTCCATCCCCTTCCGGCTGGCAAGCCTGGAAAAGGGTTCTGCTCAGACCCACTGGCTCTGTACCTCCATCCCTGTGAAATCCAGGACAGATGGTGAATCTGTTGGGAGGAGATGCTCGGCTACTGTAGTGATGTCCCCCTTTCATATTCTTGTTCTCCTTGGCAATATTCTTCTTGATAAAGTTGGCCATGGGGTCCCCTCTCTTTCTTGTTTTCTCAGCATCTGATGCACATCTTTATCATCAAGACAGCAGGCCAGAGGTCTTTCATTTTCTTTACTGCATCCTTCCACATTTTGTTGCTGCTGACCGCTCTGGACAAGCCCTTTTCCCATTGGGCATAGGGAACATATCTCTGAGTCCTTCTCTGCTTCTCTCCTTTGCTCTAAACTTCCCAGTATCACATTTCTTTTATGAATAGACTAATCCTGAAATATGGTTTCAGCATATTAGAATTCAACTTCAAATGCCATGATTTCTTGGAATTTCTGCTGCTCTCGCTGTGTGTCAGTTAACACCAACGCAGTGCTAACCCAGAATACACCTGTGCAGCCTTGTTTCCCAGAGGCTGAGCGCTTCGAGGTGAAGGCAGGTTGGAATCGGAAGAGTTGGCCCTCTTGTTTCCTCCATGGTGGAGAGGGGTCTGAAACCGAGCTCTCGTCCTGGTGCCTGAACCTCATTTCTTCCATGGAGTATATACCCAGAAGTGGGATCACTGGACTCTCACAGAGACAGACAGGGGAGAGAGACACAGAGAGAAAGAGAGAGAGAGAGGAGAGAGAGAGATGATCGGATTGCACCTGGTAGCTCTGGGTTGCACGTACTGAGCTGGTGTGACTTTCTCCAAATTCAGTTACACAGCTTGGCTGGAAGTTGCTTCCGGGTCAAACTGTATCAAGTTCTCCCCAGGCTCCCAGGGAGTGAGGCACAGGGTTCACAACTCAAATATATCATGTGATGACAAGTCATTTGGGCCCAAGGAAATACTCCAGAGAAGCCTGGTTAGTTTTCACATCAGCACCATGTCTTCCAGGGCGAACTATTTTGTGGATGAGGTTAGTGTGGATGGCTTCCTGGGGAAGTGCCAGTGGCTGTGGCTCAAGGGATTCACTCAGGCCTCTGTGTGTGGGAGAGAGCATGAACCTGCACACGTGTGGTGTGAATGTGTGTGGGCACGTGCACCTGCATACATGTGCTGTGACTGTGTGTGTGTGTGTATGTGTGTGTGTGTGTTTTGCTGTTTGTGGCTCAGAATGAAGGACAGCTTCTGACCCCACTACCCTCTCCCACGTGGGCACTGGCAGTTCCCATTTGCATAGCAGTGCCTCCCCATCTTCACACTGATGCCCCCATCTGCACATCCCACCCCCCAAGAGATGGACACGGAGACATTTGTATAGAGGAAGAAACAGCTGCTTATAGAGGTCCCTTCAGGCACAAGCGGAGACGTGGTGGCCAGGACTGGTACCCAGACTCCAGGATCAGAGCCTTCTGCTCTTTACTCCACATGCTGCAGGGACATCCTGCCAGGCGCTCCCCTCAGAAATAAGAGGGCACCTGGGAGCAGAAAAGAGGATTCCTGAGCTAGAATTTAGCTTTGTCGGGAATACACAGACTGAAGCATGGAAAGAACATGGGATGGAAAATACAGAGAATGAACATTAGAGAAATGGGAGACACTGTGTAATAGTGTAACATATGTAAGATTCCGGTCTAAGGAAGAAAGAAGAGGACAAAGCAGAAATGAGACCTGGGTGAAAACCAACCAACCAACCAACCAACCAACCAACCAACCAATAAAGCACTTCCCCCAATACTACCATGTCTACTTCAACCTAGTGGCAGTGTAGAATAATTGCAGGGAAACCTAGAAGAAATGATTTACAAGGTGTACTAACCAAAAATGTAGTTACAACTCAACATGGCAAGCTGGCATTGAGTTGCTGAATAAATATTTGTTGAGTGAATAGGTCACTGCTATGTTTTCTCCCTATAGTTCTTTTTTCTTTTTTAAGAAAAAAGTCACATTAAAATAAAAACTGGCATCTGTTCATTATAAAGAATTCAGTAAAACTTGCTGAAATACCAAAGATGGAAGTCAAAAGGAGAAGGCTAAAAGGCTAATTCCAATGTAACCCTGATGTTGGGGGAAGAGGGGAAGGAGTAGCAATCTGAATCTGTGCCAGTAATCTAATGTACAATCTTGATAACCTGTAATTAAGTCATGCCCCTTTCTCCAAAATCTGATCTTGCAAGATATATTACCTAAATGCTCACATTTTACAGAGGACATACACCATGAACTACTGAAGGGGGTTATCAGCACTGGGGCCAGGATAGGCCTTTAGATATGAATTCAAGACCCCATCCCAGCTCATGGGTCTTTTGGCAAAGCTCATGATAGGTCCATTCTCATTTGGGGGACAAAGAAACCAAGAGAGGATAAAAGATGGGCTTCCTCCATATTGGTTTGCTCAGACTCTGGAGGCGACTCCTCTGAGACCACCAGAGTAATAAAGCTATGTAACTCCATTTATCTAAAGCCTATTACAATGATTTCTAGTTGTATTTGATGTCTATTTGCATTTATTTGCATTATTTTGAATGTCAGAGCCAGATTTGACCATTTAAAATATGACATTTATCTTGCTTTTTACCTTAAAAAGGAAGTTTGCTATTTCCTGTAGTAACTAATCTAAACATCTCCACTTGCTTTTTAGTTCACTCTAGAGGTTATCCAGCTATTACTGATCACATTGTATGTGCTATTACTAAAGTGAGGTTAGAAATTCTGGGGAACACACTTCTGCTGTGAACAGAAATATTGTTGTTTTAGGATGGCAGGGACCAGATCAATAGGAAGAGAAAGAGAGTAAAAATCAGGGAAACAGAAGCAGCAGCCATGTAGGTTGCTTGGTGAAAAAAAAGAGAGAAAAAGATCTTTAAAAGAAACTCTCTAAAGATGGCTTAGAGATTACTCTGGAAGAAAATAATGAAAAAATATTTTCTTCAAATGTCTGAAAAATTATAATTAAAAATGTTCTCTAACGTTTATGTAAAAATACTCAAAGACTAATAGCAAAAATTCAATTACTATCATTTACTGTCCACAGCCAAGGACAAATAAAGTATAAAAAAATAAGCCTATTTCATACTAATTTAAATTGGCAAATTGAAATAAGTGAACACTCATGCAAACCTCGTGGTACTAAGCAGGTGGGGGGGGGGGGGATAGGGAATCAAGGAAACTCCCTCCTTCAATAATGTGTGTCCTCTATATCATAGATAGAATTTATATTTCTACCCTTTAAGATTTTTAGTTAATATTTGGACAACAATGAAGGCTGTTTTCACTTCTTATAAAGGCAAAAATTGTGAAGATTGATAAAAATCCCGTGAGTTTGCAGGGACAGGCACTCAAATTCCCTGAGAGCACACATACACAATATTGAATAATTTCTCTTTAGTAAATCTTATAAAATATTGACAGGAGTGTACAAATGCATGTATAATAAGAAAGTGAAAGATTGGAGATAACGTAATTATTTTTTCAGTAGGGAAAAGTCAAATTATAGGTTCGTATAATGGGAAGCAATGCAAATAATAACATTAGACAAATCTAAATGTACAGATATGGAAGGAAGCTTATAAGATGTAGTTGAGTTAAAAAAACGAAACAGATAAAGAATTATATGTTTACCATGACCCCTTTTGGTGCTAATGTGTACTTAGGACCATATATATCTAACATTCTCATATGTATATTGTTGGGAAATGTCTAAATGATGCATTGCAAAATCCCAAGAGACTAGAGACAATGGGGATAAGATTAAGAGATGCTATCCACTTTTAATGAGTACATTCCTGTTATTTAAAGTTTTATATTAAAAAAAGATTTTACTTACTTTTAGAGAGAGAGGAAAGGAGAGAGACTCATCGATTTATTGTACCACTTGTTTTATGCATTCATTGGTTGATTCTTGTATGTATATGCCCTGACTTGGGATTGAACCCACAACGTTAGGATATTGGGATGATGCTGTAACCAACTGAACTATCTGGCCAGGACTAATGTTTTATTTTTCTGAGTACTAAGTATGAGACAAATGCTTAAATTTTTCAATAAAGAAACATTTATCATAGAAATATGGGCTTGAGATGATATAGTGTTAGAATCCTATAGTCTTTAATCTTATTTCTTGATATTTGCCCATACAACAATGTTCTCTTCTTATTCAATTTCATCTTGCAATTCACATGGATGAACTCCCAATTTCTTGAAGTCACCTGATATACTTTCAACAGCTTCCTTCGATCACTTTCTCCCTTCCTTTCATATTAGCTTCTAGGTCATTTGAAGATAGTTCAAGCTGCCTATACTAAGTACACTGAGTGGCCATATTATTATGATTTCTGAACGCATAATAATCTGGCCACTCAGTGTATATCCTACAATAGTAAAAGCTAATATGCAAATTTTTCCCTCAACCAGGAGTTTGACCAGCAAGCGGGCTGGCCAACTGCTCATGTCCCCTCCCCCTGGCCAACTGGTGAGATCCCTACACATGCACAAATTCATGCTTCAAGCCTCTAATGTGTGTATGTGTGTGTGTGTGTGTGTGTGTGTGTGTGTGTGTGTATACACATACACACACACATACACTGAGTGGCTAGATTGTTATGGATTCAGAGATTATAATAATCTGGCCACTCAGCCTATATGTCATTTTTTTCCCCTCCAGTTCTCACTATATCCATTCATTTTTTTTAAAGTTCAGTGGATATAGAGCATTTTTATTTTTATTTTATTTTATTTTAATTAATTTTTTATACATATCTCTCCATTGCCCCCCTCCCTCCCAGGCATAACCTAACCCCCCAGTGTCTACGTTCATTGGTTATGCTTATATGCATGCATACAAGTCCTTTGATTGATCTCTTATCTACCTCACCTACCTTTAATCATCCTGCTGTAATTTCACAGTCTGTTTGAAGCTTTACTGTCTCTGTATCTATCCTTTTGTTCATCAGTTTATAATGTTCTTTATTATCCACAAATGAGTGAGATCATGTGATGCTTCTCCTTCATTGAGTTGCTTATTTCACTAAGCATAAGGCTCTCCAGTTCCAACCAGGTTGCTCCAAATGGTAAGAATTCCTTCTTCTAATGGCTGCATAGAATTCCATTGTGTAGATGTAGCACAGTTTTCTGACCCACTCATCTGCTGAAGGGCACCTAGGTTGTTTCCAAATTGTAGCTATTGTAAATTGTGCTGCTATGAACATAGGGGTGCATAAATCCTTTCTGATTGGTGTTTGTGATTTCTTAGGAAAATTCCTAAGAGTGGGATTACAGGGTCAAATGGGAGATACATTTTTAGTTTTTTGAGGAAACTCCATACTGTTCTCCACAGTGGCTGCACCAGTCTGCATTCCCACCAACAGTGTACAAGGGTTCCTTTTCTCCGCATCCTTGCCAACACTTGTCGTTTGTTGACTTGTTGAGAGCATTTGTATTTTTTAATTTCTTTCAGACTTGGAGAGTAAAACAGAAATCACAGAGTTAACTTTAAAGAATGACATTAAATGGTAAGAGGTACATTATGGCTTGATGATGAAAAGATCCACAAGAGAGAGCACCTTGTGTTCCACATTTGAAATGTGGAATGTTAAAAAGCCATCAGGAAAACGAAGGAGTAGGTGAGGGGCAAATGTCCATGAGCACAGGAAAACTCTCACTCAGGAGATAGAACGAGAAGTTAACAGGTTTGAGAAAAGAATTAATGTGAGCACAAAAGATATTGCTGGACCAGTAGGTCCTGCAAAAAAAGAGACTATCAATATGACATGTGTGAGAAGTAAAGTAAATACAATTTAGATTTGATGAATCATTCAAGGAATTCTATAGGAATGAAAACTTTTGTATGTAATATTTATGAAAAAAATCTTCAAACAGGTTACTCACTTTACAGAACACATGAGAATTCATACTGGAGAGAAACATTTCATATGTAAAGAATGTGGAAATACCTTTAGCCAACGTTTCTCCCTGATTCCACATCAGAGAATCCATACTGGTGAGAAACTGTATGAATGTAAGGAATCTGGGAAAACCTTCAGACATCTCTTAGTCAACATGTTAAAATCCATACTGGAGAGAAGCCCTATGAAAGTGGTGAGTGTGAGGAAACATTGAGTCTGCTGTTGCTGCCCCCAGAACTGCTGGTTTCTTCCAAGGTTTTTGGTAAATATCCTTGAAATAATAATGGTGACAGAGTAAGTGAATGCTGCATGGACACACTCCCAGCAACAAACACAGAAAAACTTCCTGAATAACCAACGGAAAACTCACAAGAGGGAACCTTGATACCCAAGAACAAAATGAGATCAAAAGGGAATGGTAAGGAGGGATGGAAGCTCAAAAGGGCTGGCCAGGCACCCACAGGACAGCACCTGAAGTGACAGAAAGACATCTCAGCTGTGTGTTGCCATTGAGAACTCTAGAATCTAATCCCCACCCTGGATTCCCCAGCAGAGAGCAACAATCTGAGGAGAGTACCCACATAACATTTGGCTGTGAAAAGCTGTCTGCCAGGGAGTAACAGCTGAAGATTTAGGCATCGTCTTAACAGACCAATACATAACATTCACCTTGTGCTCCAGCAGAGGGAAGGTAAAGTGGTCTGGAGTTGTAAGAGCAGATTACAGGATTGGGGACTCGGGAGATAGAGTGCAGAAGGCAGGTACCCTAAGTTTCCTGAGCTGAGTCCTTCCCTCATAAGGCAAAGGACACCTCTCCAAGTAGACAACTCCCTTGCCTGAGGGGAAAACAGTTGACACACCCTATTGGAAAACACCTTGCCCTGGGGCCACTTAAGAGATAGGAAATAATAAGTAGTCTCCAGGCAGAAGCAACTGCCTCACCCTATTGGAAAAACTCTCATCACACCTCAGGACAATTGCCTGGGATCAATTCAAGTCATAAACCTATTCATCTATAAACAGAGGCAGTCTCTGGAGACTTTGAGTCTATTCCTGATCTAATTAGCCTTTAACTCTGTCCTGCACTAGAGACTGAAAGGTGTAGAGAATCTACCTGATACATAGTCACAAACCCCAACAAAAATCCAAAATGAGGAGACTAAGAAACAACTCCCAAATGAAAGAACTAGAGAATTCTCCAGAAGAAAAGATAAATGAAGCAGAGGTAAGAAATTTATCTGAAACAGATTTCAGAGTAATTATGGTAAAAATTCTCGAGTCAGAAATTATAGGTTACTTTCACATAGAAACTGTGAAAAACTTAGTCTGAAATAAAGGAAGACATAACACAAATAAAGAACACTCTTTGGAAGGAATACATAGCAACCTAGGAGAAGGTGAGGATGGAATCAGTGAATTAGAAGACAGGGTTGAAAATATCATATCACACACTAGAAAATGAAAAAAAAAAACAATTAAAAAAAACACACAGAAGAACAGCTTAACGAAGCTGTGGAACAACGTAAAACATAACAATATTAGAAGAGCAGGTGTTCCAGAAGAGGCAAAGGGAGAAAGGTATAGAGAAGGTGTTGGAAGAAATAATGGCAGAAAATTCCCAAACTTGGTTAAAAAAAAAAAAAGTCACACAAGTTCAGGAGGCACCAAGAACCCAAATAAGAAAAACCCAAACAAGCCCAAGCCCAGACACATCATAATTAAAATGCAAACATTGAAGACAAAGAGAGAATCTTAAAGGCAGCAAGAGAAAAGAACAACCAGCAACAATCATTTCATATCACAGGGTCTGAAGTGTAAACCTTTGGTGTGAACAACGAGCTGACCAAAATTCCTGGAAGGAAAAGCTGGGAAACAGCATGTATATAGGGGATTGGATAATCACCAGCATATTCCTGGAAACCTAGATGGCTGCACACACTCCCAGAGTTGTGTGCATGCTCAGCAAAGAGTGTTGTGATATGGCCTAACAGCCCCTGTGTGCATAACCTTTAACTCCCCAATCCCGAGCCACCCACTTCCAATCCATAGCAAACGGGGAGTGGGAACAGTCGGAATCAAGGATTTGATTCCCCTATAAGACCAGTAGGGAATGTGGAGGGGCAAGGACCAGACTGCGTTTCCTCATAAAGAATGAGGGTCAGGGTGCCCTCAGGCCTGAGGCATAAAGAATGGGGGGGGGGGGGATTCTCAGCTGACATCCTGTGACATAGAATACCAGATGCCTGAAGGCACTCCCGGCCTTGAGAAGCCATAAAGTTTTACAAACAACTCCTGCAAGGACGACCGTTATCTACACTGCTTTGCTCACATAACCGAAAACCTTAGACAAAGAGTCAGTATATGAAATTTAGTAATGCTTAGCCAATTAAAATTTGCCAAGTCCTCCTGCGCTGAGGATAAAAGGCACTTGCTGCAGAGGTTCAGGGCTCTCGTGCTTCCCTGCTGTGTCAGTGGAACCGGGAGCCCGGACTCAAGTTCCTAATAAAGGCTTCCTAAATTTTCCAATTGGCTGTCTGATGCTCTTCTGTGTCGGGTCGCCCCATTACAAAGACCAAGTGGATAGAGAATTTCTTGTTGCTAGCTGGCCTTGAGGCTCTGTATAAACAAGAGGGAAAGCACCAGTAAAGTGGTAAACAGCGTGCTAGAGCATGGAAGGCGTGTCTCAAAGCACACACAGTCCCTAGCAGAGGTTGGAGCTGTATTGGTTCAAAATGTGGGTGGAAAAGGGGGTTCTAGTTGCAAATTCTCAACTCGACATGTCTTGGGGGCAGTCACGCCCCAGACCTATATCTGTGGGAAAATATCTACCTTTGCCTTAACAAAGCCCTGTTTATCATTCCTGAGCATCTAGGTGAACGCACCTTTGCAAGGCCAGAGTAATCCTCTTTTTTTCTGACTTCTTGGGAAGCTTCCACTTTTTTTTTTTTTTTAATATATTTTATTGATTTCTTTACAGAGAGGAAGAAAGAGGGATAGAGAGTAGAAACATCGATGGGAGGGAAATATGGATCAGCTGTCTTTTGCACACCCCCTACTGGGGATGTGCCCGCAACCAAGGTACATGCCCTTGACGGGAATCAAACCTTGGCACCCTTCAGTCCTCAGACCAACGCTCTATCCACTGAGCCAAACCGGTCAGGGCGGGAAGCTACCACTCTTAAGAAAGCACATAATTTTATAATCCAATCCCTGTGTTATTTTTTTTCCTCCTGCCTTCGGTAATCTTTTTACATCCCCTCCCTAATTTCAGAGGTATAAAAGGAACTGCAGAGTGGGTGCCTGGCATAAGGGCCAGTGGCAGCGGCAGAGGCGGAGGTCACAGCCAAGGCCCCAGCAGCAACAGCGGCAGCAGAGGCCCAGGGAGGAAGGGAGGCAGAGCCCAGGGAGGCAGAGGTACAGGTGCGTGGGGTCCCCGTGGCGCTGTTGAGGCCGGTGGCGGAAGATGGCAGACCCGCTCAGTGTCCTGAGACAGTACCACATCCAGAAGAAGGAGATCTTGGTGAAGGAGGACAGAGTCATCTTTGGCCGCGAGTTCTCCTGGCCCAAGGATGCGAAGACCAGCTACGTGGTGTGGGGGACCGGCGGCGGAGGCCGCCCCAGGGAGCACTACACGCTGGAGTCGCTCTTATTTCTGCTGAACAACACGCACCTTTCCCATCCTGCTTATGTCCGTCGCGCAGCCGCTGAAAATGTCCCCGTGGTGAGGAGACCCGACCGAAAAGACCTGCTGGCCTATCTCAGCGGCGAGGCCTCCACGTCGGCAAGCAGGGACCCGAGCGCCCCGGTGGAGCCGGGGCTGCAGCGATGCGCTCCGGGGAAGAGGGCTGCAGACGCGGGGTCCGCAGGAGCCAAGAAACCACGCGTGGAGGAGGAGGAGGAGGAGCGGCTGCGCCTCGACAAGGAGAGATGGGCTGCCCGCTTGGAGGCTCCCAGAGAAGGGATCGTGCAGCCTGGACGCATCAGGCCTTTGTCCGAAACCATGTCCGTGGAGAAAATTGCCGCCATCAAAGTCAAAATCATGGCGAAGAGAAGGTCCACCATCAAGA